>VDFB02353493.1:324142660-324182115 GCA_007258455.2 Sequoia sempervirens
AGAACTTCTGCAACAAGAAAACAGAGGAGATTCAGATGGTGTGTTGCTAGAGTGGGGCAAATCAAAGAAATATTGCATGAAAAAGGTCTTAGTAGCTCATGTGTAGCAAAGCGGGCGAAGTGTAAGTGAGTGTTGGGACATGAACCAATGTTGAGTTTGGGTATAACCACACAGACGTGGGTACCAATTTGGTGCAGAGAGTTCCATCCATGATGGACTCAAAGGTGTTTGCGGACAAAAAGGAAACATTAGCAAGATATGGTCTTTGGAGCATCAACACAGGGTTCTGGAGTAGACTCACCAATGTTGGGAGTTGACAGAGGTAGAATTCTGAAAAGTTGACCTAAGAGTGAGGTCACACCAAGGTTTAGAACCGTAGACAAGTCACATCATAAGAATGTGCATCAGGGCGAGCCAGGCTCGTATCCCTTAAAGTTGAACATCTTAGTGTGGACACCGGATAGAGGCACTATCCACAAACAAAGTGCACATTAGCCAACCAAGTAGTGGTTGCAAGAGCCTCTCAAGGGTGAGGAATTGGAAAGGAAGTCGACATGACCTACAAGCTGGGTTAGGATGTCGCAAAGTGTTGTGGAATATCTATAATGAAGTGTAAGCCAACAGGGAATTGGATGCGGTGTAAGTGTTGTAGTGGTGTGGTGGATGTTTTGTGAGTGAGTGAAGGTAAAAGGGGGACCTAAGTTAGACTCAGTGTTCAGGGTCTAGGATCCTAACAAGGTCAAATCTGAGGTGAAATTGATGGGGGACCTACACAAGGCAGTGTTTAGGGTGTAGGACCATTGTCCAGGACATTGGATCCAAGGAAAAATCTAGTGGCGTTAAGGTTGGAAGATTTTACAATTGAAGCAGGCCGAGTCACAAGATGGTGAGAAAGGCTGGAAGGTTCAGAATTGAAGCAGATTAAGTCACATAAAGAAGGTTGCAAAAGGTTATAAAGGCTTTAGAGCTGAGCAAGATCACAAAAGCATATGTTAATTGAGCTTTTGGTGCGGTGTAATGGGAAAAAGATGGGCGAAGTTGTTCCATGATAGCATTATGGGTACCCAGAAGAAGCAAGGCGAATGCGAAAGGTGCACTCAGTGCAAATGAAGTATGCAAAGCAGGGGTGTTTAGGCAAGCACCAAGGTAGACTCCAAGAATTTTTAGAAGTACACCAAGTATGGTGGAAAAAAGTATGACAAAGTATTGAAGGATCGTCAGACATAGGACGTGTATCGATAGACAAAAGTTGTTAAATCTTGGGTTGCATGTGACAGGCGAGAGACTCCAAGCAGTCGAGTGGGTGCAGAGCACGCCACAAAGTCGTGCTTGAAGGGTATACTGGTCGGAGGAGGCTACGATACTAGGGGCATCATGGGCAGATAGGATGGCACAGCAAATAGAAGCTGTGAAGCAAAAAGTTGAAGGCATGAATTCAAGAAAAAGTGTCAGAAGAGGGGTATACTGGATGATGGAGGCTAGGTACTAGACCTACATAACAAGGTTGTTGTAGTGAGCTTTTAGTGGATGCTGGAAGTGGCTGAGTAGTAAAAGGTTGTATGAGCATGGATGCAAAAGTTCTCAATATGAGGAAGCTCAGTGAGTTAGTCAAGGCAGGGCCTTGGAAAGCATTGTAGTGCTAGGGACACTCAACTAAGCTTCACTTCAGAATGAGACAAGATGTCTTTGGTTCAGCATTTGAAGATCCCTTGGATAGGTTTGTAAGACTTTGCCAGGAAGCGGTTAAGCACGGATCTCATGTCCGAATGTTCGGCGTCGAGGACATCACTTGTTTTTAAGTGGGGGAGAGTGTAAGGGGCTTCACGTGAACAGTGTGCTCGAGGAACATTGGACCCAGTCTGAGTGTGGTACAATAGAGTTGTACCCTTGGTGATGCAAGTTTGGTGCGGTGCGTGCGTTAATGCATGAGCTAGGCAAGTTGCAGTGGTGGTGTGAGTTGGACATAAGGAGTCTATTGGACATTGCATCTAAGACTCGTCCCGAAGGCATACCAAGTTGAGGATCCATACGGCGAGCCATTGGGCATCTGCTAAGCCATGAGGCACAATCCAAGTCCATAGTCCATTGGATATGGCCGAGTTGCATTGGAAACTAGGTGCTTGGTGTTAGTGTTGCAAAAAGTGTTGAGGCGAGTTGGGACAGCATGGTTCTAATGAGGAAGCTGAGTTACTTGAGGTAGCATGGGCAGAGTGCAGCATGGAGCATAAATAAGTGTCGAGTCATGCCAAGTCATGGCAAGTTGGTGTAGGTTGTACAAGAGTGGTGCAACTCTACAAGGCAAGTTGGACTCATCCAAGAGTTAGTCAGACTAAAGGGTTTGCAAAGCAAGTAAGTTCCTATGGGTTGTTTGGTGTGAGAAAAGTCAGAAATGGGGGAGTCATCCCAAAGTACAACGTATTCCTATGTATTTCAAGGATTCACACAAATAGCTTATATAGGGAGGTATGGTTATTCGAAAGGAAAGGAGCACCATAGGGTTGCAAAAAGGTTGCACCGAGAGTTCACGGTAGGATACCAAATGGAAAGGGTGTCTCGTGCTCTTCCTTCCAGGAGTGAAACAAAAGTAGCTCCCACCTCGAGTCTAGCAGTGGCTCAGGTGTACATTATGGTTATTAAGGATGAGGAAGGATCTCATTCTGCCCTAGCCATGATGAAAGGGGTTTGGTGGTGAACCCAATGTCCTGAACCCTGTGAAAGCAAGTAACAGGGCCAACATGAGATAGCTCTAAGGTATGCTACTGACGGAGCTGGATGTTGGAATTTATCCCAAGTGACAGGGTAAAGAGAGGAATGCAAGGTTGGGTGTGCTACGGATCTGAGTCGATAGGGTAAGCCTGGGATGGCCAAGTGCGTTCCAATAGTGTAGAGCAAGTCTAGAACTTATGGGGGAGTTTCAGTAAGGAGTTCTCAAATGAGCCTAAGGACACAAGTAGCAAGGCTAGTTCTCAGCATTGGGATGTAAAGTCGAGGAGCCGCACCAGGTGCACTCCCCACAAGAAGAGTTGGGCCATGTCGTGCAGGTCACGCATGGGCACCACGAGTATAATCAAGTGTCAACATACTCTTGGGGAAGATCTTGTCCTCCACAATAGGACCAAGTGGGGAACTCAGGGGCCAAACTCATCTGTATGGTGTACAGCCAGAGCAAGGATGGATGCCAGTGAGGTTGCTAGTCACCCAGGAATGGGGCAGCAAGGAAGGGTTACAGAATATCCAGATTGGTATCATTGGTGTAGGATCTCAACAAGGGTTGCATGGAGCAAGATGATACTATTGAAAGGTGGAACCATGCAAGCCTTGGGAAGCAACTAAGTAGGTGTCAAGTGAGATCAAGGTACACAATCCTTGAAGTCATTGGACCGAGTGATCAAGGGATCTCGGGATCAATGGTGCGAGTGGGATTCAAGTCCCCAAAAGAGCTAAAAGGGACTCATTGTGAGTTTGGCATTGGATCTGGAAGTGCTCAAGAAGCATGTTTGCATGAAGAGTGAACTCAGAGTTCAAGGTGGATGGGTTTAGTAATCAGTTGTCTTATGGGAGGCACAAAGGATGAACTCGGTGGAATCACCAAGTCTGTATAGTGTGCAGCAGCCATTCCGATAAGTGAACAAAGTGAGACATGTATGGTTGCACCATGCAAAGAAAAAGAGCACGTTCTTGCTCGCAGGTGTACTATTCCATGGTGCACTTGTAGAAGTTGTGTTCCTCAAGTGTGGAGGACTTGCAAGTAGAAAGGCGTAATCTGAGAACAAGAAAGGCCTTATCCGCATGGGAGTCATGAGTAATGTTGAGCAATGTCACGTGAGTTTGACCTCTCAGGGAGAAAAGGTGCATTCGATCCATGCACTAGTTTGGCCCCGTGATAGTAGGAGTAGACACATCAATACGAAAAAAAGTGGAGCATTTCCTAGACCAGTTTGGATAGCTAACAACACTGCCAACCTTCAAGAATTCATAGAGATCTCCTCGACAACATAGGTGATATGAAAAGATAGGAGTGCAACATCCATAGAACATGAACATAGAATACCAAACCACAAGACCAAAGCATCAATAGCGGAGGAATGCAGAGCATTCTCTCGGACAGACTTCACTACATCTTCCTAAACCAGAAACACTTAAGCAACTTTTGGAGGCCAGTAATTCCTTTCAACAACACATACTTCATCAGGAACATCAAGAGAGAGCATAATACATACTGTATTCCTTCAAAAACATCTCTCCACTATCATTCATGCTTCTAATCCTCATATGAATATATCATTATGGAATCAACTCTGCTGACAATAATAATGCATTATATAAACAACTCTTCTTTCATAAGGCATGACATCCTATCATGAATTTCAACAATTCTTCTTTGATAAGGCATGAACTTCATCACCAATGTTATCCCAAACTGAATATAACAATGACAACCAATAGCAAGGACTAACAACTTACTTCTCAAGTGTTGACATTAATGACAACCAACAATCAATATTGACATCAATGACAACAACTACCAACAATAATCTCCTAGTGTTGACATCAATGACTACAACTGCCAACAATATCCCCCTTTGGCATTGATGGCAACACACACTACTCACTCTCCCCCTTTGGCATCAAACATAAAGGGCCATATATCTCTGTATAAAGCAACAAAATTTGTTCTTCTATTGAAGCAACAACACATACTCCTCCTTTGACCAACAACATTTTTACAACTGCAACAAACTCTCCCTTACTACCAACTCCCCTTGAGCAGTAACATACATGAATCTAGGGAAAAGATATATGACATGAATTTCTCCCCTAGACAGATGCACTATTTATGCATCTAGTTAGAACAAAGAGGGGAAATTACCCCTAGTTTCTACCACAGATACTCAAAAGTATCCTTTGAAAATGCCTTAGTGAAAATATCTGCAATTTGGTCCTTGGTAGGCACATACTCTATTCTGACTTCTTGTTTTGCAACCTTCTCTCTCAGAAAGTGGTACTAGATTGAGATGTGTTTAGTTCTTAAGTGCATTACCAGATTCTTGGAAATGTTAATTGCACTTGTGTTGTCACATAGTATAGGAATAGGTGCATCATAAACCACCTTCACATCCTTCAAATTTTGCTTCATCCAAAGCACTTGAGTACAACAAGATGTTCCAACAATATATTTTTCTTGTATTATGGAGAAAGACATTGAATCCTGCTTTTCACTAAACCATGAGATCAATTTGTCTCCCAAAAAGAATGCACTTCCACTTGTACTTCTCTAGTCATCAACACAACCTATCCAATCAACATCAATATAGGCACTCAGAGAGAAATTTTGATCCTTTTTGTACAATAGGCCATAATCTGAAGTACCCTTTAAGTATTTGAAGATTCTTTTCACAACTTTCTCATGAGATTGCTTAGGATTGTCTTGAAATATGGCAACCAAACATATCACATGCAAAGCAAACCTAACAACTACACCAACTCATGTAATTAATCTAATCAAGCATTAATTGACGCAAATATCATATGTTTTAAAGAACAGATAGACATTATAGCATGATGCTATCTAAAATAGAGTTTTGTGGCACACCAAATCATCTCATACATCAAGATTACATGCATTGAGCATCTTCACATATCTGTATGGACAAGACTTTGGAAAAATAAAAAGCATTCCATCAAGCCTTTAGTATTACTTCTTTATGCCAGTATGAAACTCTATCACTAATATCTTTCACTTCAACAGGTATAAAGACTTGAAATCTTGGATATAATACCTTCATACCTTGATTAACTTAACTTTTGGACTGCAAGATAGAACCATTTTCGGCAGAGAGGAGCAAACCAAAAGCACTCCTAAGTTTAGCTTAAGTGCATGAGAATAAATTAGACTAATAATCAACTAAAGAGTAATTAATTATTAGCTAATGCATGATAACTCTAACACCTCCCCCGTTAAGATGAACTTAGGGAGTAGCTAAAAACCCTAAAAGGAAAGGATGCATGATGCATCCTAGCAAACAAGGCCTAATGAGGTACCCATGTACAAACAAAAGATCTCTCACAATAGGAGAAAAGGAGAAAACCATAGTGGGAGAAAACTCCTCTCCAAAAGAGAGAAAGGTGAATGAAATACTAAAAAACCTCCAAATCAAGGTGCGAAGGACTAAAAAGTCTCCAACCAAAACAATGTCTTGAAAAAGAGGAACATGTTGAACATCGTTGAAGCACAAAGCTATAGATTGTTGTGAAATGATGACTGATATAGTGCTGAAATGAAAAACCTCCTCTGAAACAAATGATGATCAGGATCAAGATAACAATAATTTGCACGAGTGCCTACAACGACACTACTTGAGTCAAATGGTGAACAAAGGAAAAACATATGGAAATAAAAGATACAAATGTCAAGATTTAAGGAGACTATAATATGCATGTGTTCCCCTAATGACACTACTCAAATTAGATGGAAAACAAAGGAAAACATCTAGAAGTTGAAGATACAGGTGGTACATGAATCTGCATGAGTGACCCCAATGACACTACTCAACATGCAAGATGCAAGTCAAAAATATACGTGCCAATAGTCTAAAGAACACTGATCACGAGAGAGACAATAATCTGTATGAGTGTCCCCAACGACACTACTTGAATTAGATGGAAAAAAAGGCAAACATCTAAACTCAAAAATACAAATGGTACATGAAACTTTATGAGTGACCAAAAATGACACTACTCAACATCCAAGATGCAAGTTGAAAATACATGTACCCAATAATATTTTATCAAATGAAAATGGAAGGTTTCCTCCAAAAGCATAAATATAAGAATATACATATGGTAAATGCTCCAACTCATTGAAATGCATGTAACCATCCGCTAATGTACGCTACATCTGAAAGTACATACGAACAAGAACTAGATGCATAGATCACTCCAAACCATGAAACCAAGGAAGCATTAGTGTAGAGTCTAAACTAATGTATTGTAAACTTGGTAGAGCCTACACGATATAGAGGTTTATCTGACTGAATAGTCCACTCAACATTGCAAAGACTACATTAAAATGTCAACCCAAGGTTTCTAAACTTGTGATGGTGCAGCATTGTATATGCCTCCAGATACTCAAAACTATCTAAGTTATCCTATTCAAGTTATTTTACTTGCTAGAAATTACAAAATTGCATAACAGTGAAAGAAACAAATCAGAACTGATGGGTACAAGTATCTACAACTTAAACTGTAACTAAATTGCTACTAATAAGAGATCACTACATCAACTCAAAACTAATTAAAACTATCAACTCAGCTAATTTAACCTCCAAAGTACTACTGGTTAAACATTACATGCATGTTTATGAACATTCATTAGCAATAAGCAAAGTATGAGATTCTAGTTTAATTTGCATGTAATTCATAAAGTAATGATAAACAAAAAATAGTTATTTAAACAAAGATAAACTAGAAAATGAAGTGAAGAATAGTTACCTTGAGTGACCTACTCAAGTGGTTGTTCTCGCTTAATTGGAACCAAATCTAACTAACGGATTCTATGCATCCATGTTAAATTGACTTCATTTATTACATATCATGAAAGATAACATAACATCTTCACAGATTGTATTCAATGAAAAACATTCTAAATATCCATCGTGTCTTGAAACTAAAAAATAATAGATAACAAAAAGATTGAAAAACCAACTAACTTATCTAAGGACTCAACCACCAGCTATATATAAGCTCGAGGGAGTTTTATTCTAAGCAACAACTAACCACGATCATTAACTTCCACCCCTAGATATTAGAGAGTATTGTTAAGATTGAATTGTCCAAACCATAACTGAAAATAAATAAGAATCCTAATAGAACTAGAACTCTGTAAACATGATTGTATGTAAAACACACAAACATTTGTCAAAAACCTATGAAAAGAGGAGTCCTTCCTTTCCAATGCTTATTAACTTGTCATAATTATGCACATTCAATCTCCATCAGATGTCTTTAATCATCAATTATCACATTCAACTTAATCTAGAACTCCCCTGTTTTGTTGTCCCAATCTTCCTTTTGCTGTAGGTTTAGCTTTCAACTGCTACGTGCTACAGTTCCTCCTTGGCTGCAAAAGGTTAATTCACAAAGAATGTACACAAGACTAACTATCATAATTAAAACATAAAATTTCATCCACATTTTATGCACACTCACATAGAAACCATGCAATACTATTATATCATAACCATATTTCCATAATTATATTTTAGATTCAAGTCTGCATAATAAGTATGAAAAGATAGTATACTATAGGATTATTGTTTGGAAGGCATATCTATTTTTTTTTTAAAGTATGCATGAAAGTAATAGAAAATAAGATAATAATTGAACCCATCAATTAGCACCAACAATAGAAACCCCCTCATAATGTTGAAAAGGGAGAACCATGACAAGTGCATTGAAATTGTGTGAAACCAAGAAGTGCATGTAGGAGAAACAACCTACAAATAAAAAGGGTGTGCAAACGAAGGCACACAGGCATGAGGCAAGAATCACTGGGATTCACTGTTGTTGTGGAAGGGATACTCACTTAACAAAGGTATGGTGGAAAACTAAAGGAAAACATCAACCCCCCATGGCACTTTATATCATAGTGTGAATACAAAAGGCACAATAGGATGTGCAAAATCCCCAAAAGATACACTATAATGACACTTTATCTCAGTGCATCAACAAAAGAGAATGTGCATGAAAAGATGTCTAAAATTCCCAAATAGGAAAAAATATTGGAAATACATATAAAACAACCAAAAATGAGTCTTCCCACGCAAACGAAAAAAGTTTCCAAGAGCTAAGATGTCAAAGTAATTCACTAGAGTGTGAAAACACAAAAAAATTGAATAAAATATACTCAGAGAGCAATCTAGAAAAACTGCATTGATGATTGTGAAGATCTCTAAGAGATGGTTCCAATGCCACTGGAATCACAAAAAACAGAGAAACTAGTCAAAAGTTATGAGTTCGGGACTAAAAACAACACCTTTGACTTCAACAGGTTGTAGAATGCACCAACAGCAAAAACAAGTGATGAGACCCACACCACAAAAAATTCGGTAGAGCTAGCTTTTTGACGATATCTCATTCGTCAAAATCCAACATCGTATGCCCAAGTTATGACCAAAAGAAAAAAATTACTCCTGAGGACCAAAGAAGGGTCTTGAAGGGGCCAAGGTCCTAGGTCATACAGCTGACGTCATGCTAACGTCAACGAATATTCCCTAGAATATTCCTTCCGCCAAAAAAAAAATCGACCCCCTGTGCTAAAAATCCAACAAACAAAATATTCCTTTCAAGTGGTCAAAATATTCTTCCCCTGCACCTGAAAAGACCTTGCCAGAAATAAATCGTGAATACCAAAAAAAATCACCTATGCAAGTTTGTGGTTGCAAGAAAAGGAAAAAAACAAGTGTCGAGAAAGCTAACAAAGTTCGCATAAAATTTGAGGAGGGAAACGGTTTTAAAAGGGCGACCGTTGGCAAGGTTGTATAGCCACAACGACGGCGATAGGGTACTATGTACCCTTAAAAAACTTTAATGCACCCAATACTTGCAAAAAAGTCCACCCCCCAATTTATTTCAAACCTACATGCTTTTATTATTTTGCATTTTTTATTTTTTATTTTTAAATTCTAATAAGAAATTAAAAAAACAAAAGTTGTTGACCTAAGGAAATTGTTTCCCTTTTTAATTTTTTTTTTAAATTCATGCATAGGGTCGTATGGAGGTTATACGGAACCTGCACAAAAAAATTTGCCTCAGATGCTCTTGACCCCAAAATAGGGCAAATTTATAGTCAAAATTTTTGGAATCGGCCTCCTAAATCCAATGGCAAGGTCCTTTTCACACCAAAATGCTCTAAAATCGTAGCTACCCTTCATATTTTAAAAAAAAGCAATTGCATCAAACCCTCACAAATCTGACTTCAAGAGTCCAAATTAGGCCAAACAAATGCCAAATTTGACTTTCTCGATAGCTCTAAATCCAACAGTGAGGTCCTTTTTGTGTCAAAATTCACCCAAAAATCACCCACCTCCAAAATTTGCAAAAAAAACAAAGGAGATTCTAGATTTGAAGCCTATAACCCTTGTTGAAGGAAAAAACCTCATAAATCAAGAAGGCTTTTGTTGAATCCGGGCTATGATACCATGTTAGAATTTCAAGAATATTGGTTGAGTTACAAATTACCCAATTGCACAAATTTAAATAAAGGATAAACTATGAATAGTTGCATTCTTAATAACAGCTTAGGAATGGGTACAATATATAAAGCAAGAGATGAGCCATCTAGAATGACAACTACCAACTAGAAAAAAGGCATGCAACTCCATGCAAGATTGCACAACTAAGCAATCATTATCCTAACAAACTAACAACTAGCAAACTTATCTAGAGGAATATTCTAGGTATAATATTCTACACTAACACCCCCCTTAAGTGTAGTTAGGTGAATAAAGAGATATACAAATAATGCAAAGATGGATGCATGAAAGCATGAATGGGTCCTAACTACAAGCCCATGTTAGATACCCATGAACATATGCAATAAAAAAAGGGGAAAAAAAGAAAACCCAGTGGGACTAAACTCTCCCCACCATTGAGATAACCTGTTGCAAAGAAACACTGGAAGCACATTTGTGGAGTAACACTAAAATCCTTAATCCGACAAGCAATGAAAGATAATTTTGTTTGCTAGAAACCATATTAGAGTCACTGAATGACTAGGTTGGAATCGTGATAAATAAACAACAAACCCGATGCCAAGGAACACTCGAAAACTTGTAAATTGGCACAACTCTAGAATCTATGAAGCATAGTTGATTGAAAAGTGATCTAGAGCTAAAATGATGTGTTGAGACCAAAAAGAAAATGCAAACCTAATGCACAAAAATAGGAAAGAGTGCATGTATTGATCAATATTCACATCTGCCTCCATGATTTTTTGCCCTACAATATAAAACGAATTTGCACTCAAACTAACCTCACCATTCACATTGATGCCAACAATCAAGTGTGGGCAACTACATTTAGCAATGATGACACTTAGTGCAATTATGAGTGAGATAGGGGTGTTGTTTGCAAACATATTTGAGTTTTGTATTCTTTATTTTATCTATATCTTCATTTTCTTTTCTAGTTACAATAGTTTGAAGGTGAAGAGGCTAACTACCCAAAGGTTGTAATTTTAGAGAATGGAAAGCATGATATGTCCTTTGTATTGGTCCACTACTTTGAATATGTTATTTCAGTAGAAATTGAAAGATATTGAGGTAGAGTTGGGGGTTTTGTTGTATCGATTGGTCATCTTTTGATTCTTGACTATGATGAAATTAGATATCATCAATTTTAAGGGAAAAAATTGGTGAAAATGTATAAAGATTGAAAGTTATCATCTCCTCCATTAATAGCTATCCCCATCTTTGTGGTTCTCCCTAAATGACGTTTTTCTTATTTACATAAAAAACGAAAACATCAATCACAATGAAATAATAGAAACTATATTTACAAATCTAAAAATGTATAAAGATTGAAAGTTATCATCTCCACCATCAATAGCTATCCCCATCTTTGTGGTTCTTCCTAAATGATGTTTTTTTTATTTACATAAAAAACAAAAACATCAATCACAATGAAATAATAGAAACTATATTTACAAATCTAAAAATGTATAAAGATTGAAAGTTATCATCTCCACCATCAATAGCTATCCCCATCTTTGTGGTTCTCCCTAAATGATGTTTTTTTTATTTACATAAAAACAAAAAACATCAATCACAATAAAATAATAGAAACTATATTTACAAATCTAAGAAAGAGACAAAACATATATATATATATATATATATATATATATATAAAACTTTGTGGTTCTTTCTAAATGATGTATTTTAATTAAATAAAAAAAAAACATCAATCACAATGAAATAATACAAACTATGCTTACAAATTTAAGAAAAAGGCAAAAACATATATATATTTATTTTATATATATTCTCCAACTTTGTGATTCTTCCTAAATAATATTTTCTATTTATATAAAAAATCAAAAAACATCAATCTCAATGAAATAATACAAACTATACTTACAAATCTTTAAAAAAAACATATATAAATATTTTATTTTATTTCATTGTTTCTCTATAATGAACATTATAGAATCTCTCTTTGAACTTCTTTTCAAAACACTAATAACGATTGCTCCTAAAGGTCCTACATCTACCAAAGAAAAGTTTAAATTATAAACAATAAAAATAAAAATTAATCCTCTCAGAATCACACGACTTACAAAGAAGCTCTAAATAAAATCCTTAATTACTGTCACAAAATATTTATTTTATCCATTACACACAGCACTAAACTTTATATTTAGTGAGTTATTCCAATTTATACCTCAACATTTTTGTTGCTGGTCAAAAAATCCATTCTGCATTTTAAAAATAAGATAAAAAATTGGTCATTTAAAAAGAGGATTTCATTTCATTGTAAAAAAATATTTTGCATTATGCAAATGGATGGCATACATCAATAAAATATGAAGAAAACACGTTTAGAAGAAAACTAGAATACTGTAAGGGGTCTTCATGCGGTCGTTTAGTTTGTTTTGGCTAGCAGCTACTACTCAACATTTTAAGAAGTAATTTGTGAAGATGGTGATCTCATGGATATTTATATTTTTGGTTATTTTTAAGTAACATCAACTATTGCAGAAGCAAAGTAAGAATTTACCGTGTTAGAAAACTCAAGCGAATAGTTTCTTGTTTGTGAGAAGCTAAAGCAAACTACCACATTTAGATATGCTTAACAACAAGAATGGGCATGAAAACAGTTCGAGGTGCATCGCCAGGTTTGTATTATTGTTCAGATGGGTTTCTTCTTGTCCATTACCAAATTTCAATTACTTTCTATATATTTCTTCCATGTTTATACATACTTGATGCATTTGAATTGTCGCTTTTGGAGAGCTTGTAATTTAATTAATTTGTGTTTTTGCTACCATCTCATTCTTCAAGATTGCTTATGGAAACTTTGTAAAAACATCAAATTGTGGTTGTTGAAACCCCACAATGAAGGGTTCAACTTAGCTTCTGAGCAGAATTCAAACTACAATGTTCTTGGTTGTTGCAAATAGTAACTTAGGCAACATTGGGTTTGACTGGTAGAAAACAGTCCTTATGGTAAGAAAGAGAACTTGCATTGTTATTTACAAATGAACAAGATTGGCCTTTGGGACTATTGAGTAGATAATGATGGAAGCACATGAGAGAGTTTTTGTTTTGCACAAGAAGAAATGGAACAAGCAGATATTCAGATTTCTAAGATTATCTCCATGGTCTCATTTAGAAAAGTGGATAATGCATTGTTATTTCCAGAATAGTAAAGTATTCTCTAGGATATGCCTTGTAAAGCAAGTCCTGTTGGTTGCAAAGCTATTGCTAAGCTCAAAAGCTTTTTGCCAATGATCTTGACATTAGAATTCAATCATTGAAACTGCCTATGGCTTGTTCAATGAAATCTTTTATAGAGTTTGGTGGATGTAAATGAAATCTTTTGTAATTCGCTTCGCCTCCTTCCACACTAAGGAGTTGGGTTCATGATAATGTCACCAGATATGCCTTCAAGGATGGTGTTGATACCAAGTGTGTACATTACCAGTAATCTGTTTTTACCCAAATAGTTTACAAGTTTCCTTAGACATTAGAATTAGGTTTTCCCTTGTCCTTTAAAGTGCCCCACTGTGCTGGTTAAGGCCTTAACATGTCTTGTTACGAGACCAATATAATCTATACTAGTTCTCAGGAACTCCAAGATTGTTTAATGATAGTTTGGTTTTAGTCCCCTATGGAGGTGAAAAGGGCCATATCAAACAATGGCCCAAGCCATAAAGATATAAATTGGGAATACATTGTTTGCCAACTAGTTTGCATTACCACTAATACTAGTAGGCCATAATACTACATGATAAGAATCACTCTAGTAGTAATACAGTGCTTGGCCTTATCCTATTGGCACCCTTCCACATATATAGTCTATACTAATAAAGAGTATTACATATCAGTTTTGGCAACTATCTTTGTCCTCTGCAATTTTGCCTGTGTTTCTTTTACTATTATTTGAGGTTAATATAAACATTACTTAGGTTTTATCATATTATAACTTTAATTTCTGAGGAAGCAGACCTTAGCCTCAGCCACTCTATAATAATTTAAGCCAGTGAGTCCAAGTGCAGGTCAATTTCTGGGATTTGATAAATTTTCAGATATTTTTGATTGATTGGGCATTTGAAAGTGTCAGATGTTCAAGTTATGTGGTCCCCATGTTAGGCACGGTAATAAGGTCAATTTAATTTAATATTTGTAAATGTCCATTTCCTGATTATGGGATAAACATGGCAAAGCAGATCAATGAACGTTGGTTTGCATAATTAATTCATTATTGAACTAATTTAATAAAATTACAATTATTAATAGTTTATGCAATGGAAAGTGACAGGGTCTTTCACAGCAAGGAAGTTGAAAAGTGGTTGAAAGGATAGCAAATAGGAAACTTGCTAAGCAACTACGTCTGCAAATTTGTATAGTATAGCTGGTCAGCGCTTCATTAGACCAAAAAAAAAATTAATTGGTCATGTATTTGGTGAACCCTTATAATATATATTATATACAAAACTATGTGGCTTGGTTCCTTCACAACTGATTAAAAAATGAGATAAGTTTTATAAGTCGTTTTGTTTAAGCTCATGCTGATGGGACTTAGTAACATGTGAATTATCTATCTCAACTATCTAAAAATTCTTTCCCACAAAATAGATGGCCTTTTTATTTCCTGGTCTGAACTCCAAATTTAACCAGCTTCCTTCAATGGCTTTCAGATACTTAGAACAGCATGCTATTTTCTGCAAAACTGGTAACAGTCAATTGTAATTTATGATACAGGGAAGGAAGAAAATGTACTATATAAACTAGGCTCTATTGCTTGCATATTTCATCCTCTACAATATGGGATTCTTAATACTTTCTGAGAGGGGTCTCAAGGTACTCATTTCAAATGCATTTTAGCCGGTATAAATCCAACAGTAAGGTAGTAATTTATTTCAATTACAATTTCTCTTAGCCAAACTGTCTAAAAATGTGAAGGACAGTTTCTCTTAGTTTGAAGGCTTTTGTATTTTTTGGGTTACAGTTTGGAAAGGCATGAACATTTGTATTACTTGCATTATGCATACACTGTAGCATAACAAAAATCTATGGTTAGTTTTAAAATTATAATGTCATTAATCCTATCACTATCAGTAGTGTTAGAAAGCTTGACCCCTTCCAAAATTGTTGATAATACAGGATATCTTTCTCGAACAAAGCAACAAATGGGTGGCACTAAAACTTCTTGAGATTATCATAATCTTAGGATTCATACACTTCATTTTTTTTTAAATTCGAAAAGGGCGTTAAAAAAGTAGTGGAGATGCGGGGTATCGAACCCCGTACCTCTCGCATGCAAAGCGAGCGCTCTACCATGTGAGCTACATCCCCAGTTCTATTGATGCACTGCATTTTTAAATTTTGTATACTAAATTTGTCAACCACATGTATGGTATGGAATTTGAGCAGTCTTTAACGTTTTCTAGATTGCACTCTCAATGATATTATTATTCAAAGACGGTATGGATGTGAATCCTAACCTCTGCTATTTTATCTAAATGTTGTAAGTAGTTAGATTGTAGTAAGTTAAATTTGTTATAATTTTGTAAGAGTGATACGGTATATATACAACTTTTTTTGGTTGGTAGGGGAAGGGTCTAGTTAACGTTTATGTTTCAATAAATGTTCATTCTTTGCTCACCTTATTTTCAAATAACTTTTGTATTTTAACTATTAAAAAACTTTAAAAACTTTAATAATATTTTGCAAAAGCATTAATACATGTTCACACGTGAATGTGTAGTTGACCTATGTATGTAATCGACTACACAGAGAATTGTATTTACAATATAAGACAAGTTGCTCTTAAATATCCACTTTTATAATTTTTAATAATCTTTTATGTTTACAATTACCCCTACTTGCAAAGGGTACAAAACTCATTATATATTATATTCACACATCTATTTATTGGTGCTTGATTTGTCATTATGAGAAGCTCCTATCAACTTTATGGGTTCTCAAATGCACAATTTCCCACACTTCCTCTCGCATGTACATATATTAACTCTATTCACTATAGGTACATTTACAAACAGTAAATGGTGTAAAGCTTCCCTAATAAACATCAAACCAAATATAATACATAATTCAGTCATTTCAATATACAAATCATACATAAATGGCAACTACAAATTCAAATAATCAAATCATCCCCAAATAAATTCAAATTTGAAACACAACAATCAAAATCAATGCATTCAGTTATTAGATTTGAATGATTTAATAAGAGGGAAAGCAGTCAATGTCAATCTCACTTATTATTGTTTGCTAATATCCTCTGCATACTACAGAGCATCGACATACCTCCTCTGCACATTCCTCAAATATCTTCGCATCTTCAGGTTGGTACACCCTTACTTGAAAGTTCCACTCATGAAGTGTATGTTTAAAAGTTAATATTCATGAAGTGTCTATTTAAAAGTATTATAAAATGAGGGTCTCTTTTTGTTTACCGATTAATCCTTAAAAATCCCCTTTACAAATTCAAGAAATGATGTCTTTGTTTATGCCTTTTTGAGTAATTCATAGAAGCCACCTAAGTCATATTCATGAAACTGTGTATATATTTGTCACACTTCACTTACAACTGAAATGAACACATCAGCTTACATTTTCATTATGTGTGTGTGTGTGGTTTATTTTTTAATTTGTATGTGCCTACATTTTCATGGTGGTTTTCCAATTCTATCATTTTTTTGAAATTCAAGGTTATCGTTTTTTACATGCTTCATTTAAAAACCACTATTTATGTTGATGACGCTATATATTTGTGTACTTTCAAGTGCCAACTAAACACCATAAGCTTTTTTTTTTGTATACATTATATATGTGTGTATATATATGTATATTAATATATATGCATGTGTGTAATATATATAAATACATAGATAGACATAAATATATATACATACATATACATATATACACATATATACATATATTATTAGATAATTTTTTACTTTAAATACTTAATCTAAACTTAGAAGTTACTTTTTTATATTAGATTGAGCTAAATATAGGTCAAGTTGTCTCATTGCATGAGATTGAGACACTTGTCACAATCTAAGCAAATCCTCATCTAGAGTTTATTTTTTATGCTTTTATAAACATTCACCTTCATTGTAATAAGTCATTTAGGTTATTGCATCAATACATTTTTCAGGTTGTTGAGTACATCATTTTTCTTAGATCTCTCTTTTGTGATAGAATAATTGCTTGCAAGTGATTTCTGAGAGCTATAGGGTTTAATCATCAACTCTTAGCATGATATCAGAGCACTAAATTTGTAGCCTCCTATTTAAAATTTGAGGGATCTAGCCTTAAAAAAAATTGATGCATCTTGGAGTAAAACGAACCTCACCATTACATCTAGAGCAATCAAAAACCTAAAGATTGACTATCGTTTCACAAAAATCTAAAAAGTTGAAATATGGGCAAAAAAAAGTTGAGGGCACATTTTCAAGGCAAAAATCCATATAGTACGGATTCATACAACTGTATGATTCCTTACTTTTCATACTACTTATACGTAGGTGTGAGCTCATGGTAGGGAGAAAAATAAATTTTCTAGTCATAAGTAATAAATTTTTCGGGTAGGTTTAAATTTCACGGTGGCCTTTTTTGAAAACAACAATGACTAGTTTTTTAAGGTACTAGAATATTCTGGAGGAACATTCCTTCGGGCCCATGCCAACTCCCTGCTCCCGCTCGGCCTCTCCACCAATAGTTGCATCACCCCTTTGTGACTTTTGTTGACCTCATCTTAGCCTATGGTCTCATTGATGCCTGTGAGCTAACCCTCAACCACTCAATGTCAACACCTTGGGTCTCGACCCCTAACATGGTCCTATTGGCATCCAAGGGATAGTGACCTGGCCAAACCTATAGCTCCCATTCATGCATGTGATAGGGGGCTTATTTTCTTAGCCCCTTGTTTGCCTTAGAGGCCAAATTGGACAAGTTTCAGTAAATTGGGTATAAACAAAGCATATGATCTTCGATTTTCAAAAACTTTATATCATTGAAAAGGTGGTTTCGAGCTGATTCAATGGTGCATGTATTTTTTCCCACATTTTTCTCCTAATTTATTCTATAGGCCTTGAAGTAAGATATAGTTGTTTTCACTTAGGAGGGCATAACATTTAATTCGGTTATCAAATTTTTGCGATTCAAGCAACATCGGAAAGCTAATTCAGTCCTCTTCATAAATCTAAGGCCTATTTTCTAGAATATTAACCAAGCATTTTTATTTTAAGCAGATCTCAAATTTTAATTTTTTGGTTATTTTCTTAGAAAGCATGCATACAGTCAATTTTTTGGGTTCAAAGGGGGTTTTTTTGCATTGAGGGGGTTTATATTGGTGTATCAGCTCATCACTGTACTTTTCATCATGGATCTAACATGTATTGCTTTGCTCATTCCATATAACTATTATAGTTGAAATCACAAATGGAATTACATTTGAAGAAATCAAGGTTATACAAAGTGACCATGGGTACATTGTTGAAAGTATGAAGGATTTGCCATTGATTTAAACTGGTTCGTGTTTTCATTGATGTCAACTATGTGTAGAGAAAGTTGTTTATCGACTGTATATGTTGAGGATATTGAGAGAATTGTAGTAAAGAAGGTTTGATGTTTATGCATGTATAGTTGAGATGTTGAAGAAGTGTTGTGAGTTTATGGAGTTATCCTTATGTTGATATGTATGAAAGTGTGTTAGAGTAAAGTAATGTGTTGAAATTATGTCTCTGGTATTTGGTCTCCAGGTGCTTTGAGAAAATTTGATAAATAGAGAAAACAATGTCTTGCAGGTATTCAATGTATGCTCCGGGATGTGCTTCACGTTTCTTTTGTGTTGATTCTATGTGTATGTGAATCTAAGATATTGTTTATGGTTGTTGGTAGTTTCTATATCTAGAATTTGGGCTTGTGGGTCATTGTACAGTGCGAGATATTTTCAACAATGTGTGAACTGGGCAATTCAATATTTTGGCTGTGGTCTAGAATTGTGTTTGCTCCACATTTTGCTACATCATTGTTTCAACACTTGTGGTTTTGAGAACAAGTTTATGAGGTTTCTCTCTTGCTTGGTTCAATAGGAAGTGAGATTTGGTGCCACTAATGTTGGGTTTCACAGTTATAGTGTATTACAATGAGTTTAAATGTACAAAATGATCATATCCTTAAAATGAAGTTTTCTTGTGAAGGTTCTAGATGGATTTACAAGTGTTCATTATATTCTCCAGATTGTGTTCAAGTGAATTTTGTTGTCCGAAAAATATTGGACTGAGTTAAGGATGCATGTACTTGATTGCTCTATATGTTTGCATGGGTGTTGAGTGACCTTGTGTTTAACACTACATGTGAGTCTTGTAGAAGTGTTTTGAACTGTGTTGGGATCTATTTGTGTCCTAATTAAGGATTTATGTAGGTTGTCTTTCATTCCTATCCACCACGGGAATGTTTGGGTGCCGGCCTATTTCAAATTTGAATGTATAATGACTAGCACGATCAACATTGGAGAAAGTGTTTTGAAGTAGAGGTTGATATAAATATGTATGGTGTTGATGCAAGAGGGTGTACGAAAGAGTAAGAAGAGAGATAGATGTGAGAGAAGTGTGTGTGATGCGAGTTTGAACAGATCAATGCAAAATTCAAAATGTCAAGTTCTCGAAGGCAGTGAGCTGAAGGTGTACTCTATCTTCCAAGCATGTCTGCAAGAGTGTGAGAAAATTGTGGTGGAATTCTTGTTGCATTGAGATATTTTTCTCTTTGTAACAATTTTTTTCTATCTACTTTGTAATTTTGTGGCAGTGATCCCTCATTGGACAATGTGTCCTATTTTGGCAGTGAGCCTCTCTGGAAGTGAGCCTCTGTATTCAGTTTTGGATTTCTTTATATTGTGAGCTAATCCTCACTGTGGTTTTTCCCTCATTGGGTTTTTCCATGTAAATATAGTATTCTTATGTGCATGGTTTTACTACTTTCAATTTTTGTTTTTGCATTTATTGATTAAACACATTAGTAGAGTAAAGGTCTTATGAATGCTTATAGATTTAACTTCTATTGAGAGTTTTAAAGGTTAATGTTGATATAACTAATTCACCACCCCCTTCTCAATTGTCTTGTTCAACATACATAACTTCAACCTCAAGATGTTGTTAAGAAGAGAAAGTGGTTTAACATTGGTGATTAGATTTTTCAAACATGTTGCATGTCTATGTCTCTTGATCTTCTCTTTCATTTTGAACCTTGTACCACACCCAATCAAATCTGGACTCAATCGGAGTGCTTGTTTGGGAAGTAGAATACTATGAGAGGATTTCAATTGGAGAATGAGCTTATTGGCTTGACTCCTTGAGATTTTGATAGCATTAAGGACTTCTTCACCAAATTCAAGTCTCTTAAATTACAATTGAACAATATGGTATTTAGAAGGACACTTAGTTGATTCTTTCTATCCTTGCTAAGCTTGGTCTTTATTATTCAATTTTTGTTTATACCTTTTAGTGCCATGAGAGATGCACTTGGTTCTAGATTTACTATGCCTTCATTTGATGATTTTTCTACATCACTCACTTGGGAGCAAGCAAAGTTGGTTCAGATGGGATCATTGAAGTCTTCCACATCACATATTCTTATTGCATCATTAGGCACTAGAGATTTGAAGGCTTCAAATAGTAAAGGAAAGAAATAGAAACAAAAGGATTCCAAGTCAAATAAGCAAGCCAAGGAATCAAATTCATAGGAAACCTCAAATTCTTCTTCCTTTTCTAAGAGGGACTCATCTAAGAAGGATCGACCAAAATGTGCATATTGCAAAAAGGTAGGACATGATGAGCATCAGTGTTATGCAAAGAATATTAATGAAATGAAGCATCTTCTATAGAAGAACAATATTTAGCTACCTTAATCCTCTACTTCCACTTCAGAACCTTCACAATCAAGGTCAGCCACCATGGCACATGGAGTAGACAAGATGAAAGACCATGCTCTCTTTGTATCCACCAATCTTCAATCTGGTAGATGGATTCTTGATTTAGGATCCTCACATCACATGGCTTCATCTACAATTATATTATCTTCATTTTAGGCTTGCACACTACCACATATTTTGATGTGGAATAATACTTATATGAGTGTTACTAGGAAAGAATCCATAGATGTTGATGATGGAAAATTTCATGATGTACTTTGTGTCCCTTCATTATCTTCCAATCTCCTTTCCATCTATTAGATTGCACATAGTGGAGAAGGGAAGACCATAGAGTTAACACCTTATTCATTACTTATTAGATACTTGCATAGTAGAGAGATTCTTGTAGTTGGGACAACAGATCATGCCTCTCGATTGTATGCCTTCTCTCATCTTGCTCTAGATGAGAAAGCACTACCATTGAATGGTCCTCACTCTCATGCATCTAGAGTGGATCAAATATCTGAGGAGAAGTTTGGTCACTTGAACCTATGTTTACTTCTATTGTCCACTTTGGTTCATGAGACTTGTGCTAAGCTTCCTCCTCCTACACCTAAATCTTCAGAGATTGTTTCTTTTCAACAAGATGTTTACAGTCTTTCAGTTTCAACTTTGTGGGATGACTAATCACCAAACATTGTAGAGTTATTTGTCGAGTCTTACATTGCATATATTGGAGACAAACTTGAGTATATTCACTTCCTCTTTGATGATTGATATGTCCCATTAGTCATCACATCAACATTTCCTTTGGAGGTTGTTCTACAGGTATCTTCATAGTTGTTTGGATTTGGTTCATTTGATTCAGACATGTGGACCCTTGAGCATTTTTCCATAGATCCATCATGAAATTGTTTCTCCTAAGATAGTTTCTTCTTCATACACCATTGGATGTGATTCTTCCTAAGGAGAAGAATAGTGTTTTCCATTTTTGGATCATCTTCAATAATCTTCTTCGTGCATTCACTTTTAGCAAAGGAGCTTATTCCTTTTGGGGGGATTCAATGTCTCATCCTTTCTATCCTATTAGGGGGAATCTTGATTGTATTTATGTGACCAAAGCAACACTTGGGGGATATTTTGAGTCCTACTTTTCTTTGTCACATGTATAATTACATTTATTTTCTCTCTTTTGGGGAGCATTTTTTCCCATGAGGTTTTCTCCCTTTTTTCTCTAGTTATGAGAGCTTTCAGTTTTTTGTTCATGGGTACCTTATCAAGACTTATATCTGGGACCCATTTTGCATTCTTCTTAGCTTCCTTTACCAGTTGTTTAGTTTATCCCTAAGTTGATCTTAAGGGGGGTGTTGGAGTAAATAGATTGTTACCTGATAATTAATCATTAATTAATTATTAGATACTCGTTTACTTTAATTGCTTAAGCTAAACTTATGAGTTGCTTTTTTATATTAGATTGAGCTAACTATAGGTCAAGTTGTCTCATTGCATGGGATTAAGACACTTGTCATAATATAATCAAATCTTCATCTAGGGTTTGTTTTTTAATTCTTTTATAAGCATTCACCTTCATAGTAATCATTCATTTAAGTTATTGTATCAATATAATTTTTTAGGTTGTTTAGCACATCATCTTGGTTAGATCTCTCTTTTGTGATAGAATAATTGCTTGTAGGTTATTTTTCATTTGGCTTCTACACTTTTCTACATTAATCCCTGGTGGGGTTTCACCCACAAATAGAGCTCTTCTTGTCTTCGATGGTCATGGCAGCCATGTGGCCTTTGATGATCTAGGTGGATACTTGTCAAAAATTGAATTATTTCATATGCTCCAAAATTTAGTGTCATGTCGAAGAGCTCAAAAAATTCAATTCAACGCAACTTGAACGGGGTCAAATAGAGCTCATATGCAAAAGATATGACCAGTCAAAGTTGAGGGTTGAC
This sequence comes from Sequoia sempervirens, assembly GCA_007258455.2. Taxonomy (NCBI): domain Eukaryota; kingdom Viridiplantae; phylum Streptophyta; class Pinopsida; order Cupressales; family Cupressaceae; genus Sequoia; species Sequoia sempervirens. The sequence goes on from VDFB02353493.1 coordinate 324,165,791, forward strand.
CATGCTAATTTTATCAATAAAATGATGACATCAGCATGTTGATATGGCAAGAGCACATGACATGGCAAGTGTAGGTGACATGACAAAAATGTGGATCAATCATTTTTTGACATGTGGCTAATAGGAAGGTTCCATGTGGCCCAATGGTTGGGCGCCACGTGGCATGCCTACATGTTTGATGGTTCAAAAGTTATTGAGGAGGTTTGAACTAGTGACCTCCCCCTCACTAAATCCACACACCACCACTACAACATGCATTATTTTTTAGATATAAAGTGGTGGCGGTTTTATTTATTAACCTCATAAAAGTCATTTGGTGGGATTCCAAGTGGATTTTGTGGGATTTAAAGGCAATGGATTTGTTTTAAACAACAATTAAAGGTCGGATCTCCTATAAGTAAAATATATCAACTCCCTATAATAAAAATGTTAATCCATTAAATTAATCAAGCCCAAATTCATGGAAAAATAAAAGCACGGCTTAAAATAATCATTGAAGATTATTAAAATGATTATTTTGTAAGGCTCAAATTATAAGAACCATTAATTAAAAGGGGTGTGAATTATTTTGAACAGATTTTAGAGTATTTTAGGAGTTAAATGTTATTGTAGACATCTAAATTTAATCACTTCCATATGATTAAATTTGTTGCATTTCGTCTATCATATTAATATTAATTTCATTAAATTAATATTACACCCTTTGTCTCATACCGATAAAGTATTTAATTTAATAATTAATACTTTGTCTTTTACCTTATTCCTCTCTAAATTAAATAAATACACTAATTTATTTAATTTAGTCATTCTTCCTCTTTTTGATTTAAAAATCAATTTAAAATTCCTCACTTTCTCTCTCCTTGTCACATCCTCCTACATTTGCCACTTGCCTCTAATCTTCTGTTAATTAGCCTAATCCAATATTTGCACAACCTTAACCAAAATCATTAGCTAAATTTAGCACCACTTTTTGGTCAATTCTTCCATTTTTCCTTTTTTATATTGACCCCCTTTCCTATGTGAATTTTTAATTCACATTTATTTGCTCTAGAGTCCTCTCCTTTAAATGTGAATTTTTAATTCACATTCCATTCTCCCAAGGCTTCTAGAAACCTTGGACTTGTCACAATCTCCACATGTGACCAAGTCCTACCTTTTTGGAGCCCACCTTTTACCCTCTAGATCATCCTAGGGATGTGAATTTTTAATTCACATTTATCCTCCCAACCACCTTTCCTTTTCCCATGTAGATTTTTGAGGAATTCTAAAATTCCTCAAATGTCCCTTTCACTCCCACTTGGGGACAAGAAATCCCTTTTTGTGGAAATCCTCTCATCCCCCAAGGTGCATGTCCTTTTCCACCTCATGTACCTTTTTGACAACTCATCTCCACCTCATATCCTCTTGTCCACTTCACCCTCCACATGTCAAGATGTGAGGGCTTGTGGGTTCTCAACCCACCATAGCCCTTCATCTTGGCCTTGTTGGAGCAATCTTGATGTTGAATTCTCTAGAGAATTCAAATTCTCCTATAAATACCCCCTCCTCAAGGGCATTTTAACACACTTAGCCATCTTGCACCATTATGCTGCCAATTTGCATTCTCAACACTTGCATTTTGATAACTACATGCTGTCCATTTGAATCCTCAAGCCTTTTCAATCATTCAACCATCTTTGTTCATCATCTTGCATATTGAATCTTGCATATAGTCACTCAATCCATCATCTAAGGAGCACACAACCAATCCAAGCAAGGGCCAATCAAAGAGGTATCAACAACAAGGGAGGTAAAAGTGTTTGTGTTTTATCTTGTTTGCATTCCTTTTCGTTGAACCACTCTTTTGGCTAATCTTGAGGTGTCCTTGGTATTTTGTTATTCTTGCATTCTTAGTTAGATTTGCACATTTAGAGCAGTAGGAATTCCAAGGTATACATTTCTGGCACGCCCGGTGGGACCCACACACGGGTCTTGCATTTAATGTTTCTTTGAGTTAAGGTTTTTGTAGGAAAAGTTCACAGGCGCGTAGCGCCTCTACGTAAGGCAGTCACTTACTGTATACGCAGCTTCTTCACAGTAATCCCGCAAAGACCCCACGTAGTGCGGGCAGCTTCACACAGAATCAAGTAGTGAGCTCTTCACGTATCCGCGGCAGCGCCCTTAACAGCACAGTTTTGAGGGTAAAATGGGCATTTTGGCTTCGTTTTTGCTCTAATTTTTTGCTATAGTTACGTGATAACTCTCTAACGTTGTTTTGGCAAGAATATTGCTATTTTTCACTAACGTTTTTGCAGCATATTGTGGCAAAAATTGACCAAAAGGCGAAAAAGAAGGAGGACAACTAACATTTGTTTGCAGGGGCATCTACATAATCAGACTTTCAAAAAATTATCTTTGCTGCTCTCAAACATAGTCTAATTAGGGAGATTAAATCTCATTGTTTGCTGTGGTTGTTTACTTTTGTGTTACCCAAGGGGCATTGATTTGTTTCACTTTCCCCTCAGACTTCGTGGTGAGCCCTGGGAGTAGTTAAAACAGCTGGTGTCTTTTAGTGGGACTCGCTTGGGGATTTCATCACCCCAAGGGACGATTCCAACCATGTGTACCGACGGGGTATATAAAGGGGGGTGAACGAAAGTTGTACCCCAATCTAGTTGCATCGTAATTGGAGGAGCGTCGAAGCTAAGGTGATACCTAGATAGACGTGAAGAGCTGTCCTCGAGCTCTTCAAGATCTCATTGTTCCCTGACTTCACGCTTAGGACAGCCAGACTGGTGTTCACGGTTGTGCCTCACGTACCGAGAGTATATCGAGGACTCCCTAGAAGCCTTGTGCATCCTAGATTAAGACTTTGCCTTGCCATACCCGTAATATTAATCATAGGATTGTGCTTGCTTGAGGTTTTTCCTTGTGGAAATTTTTGTCAAATTTTTGATACTTTTGACTTGTTTCATCATTTTGCGTCCTTGCCATAGCCTTTGCCATCAAAAAACCAAGCCTAGTTCCCGCAGAAACGTGGTAGCGCCCCTGTTTTGCTGCAGAAACGTGGTAGCGCCCCTGTTTTGTTGCAGAAACGTGGTAGCGCCCCTGTTTTGCTGCAGAAACGTGGTAGCGCCCCTGTTTTGCTGCAGAAACGCGGTAGCGCCCCTGATTCGCTGCGGAACGCTGCCTACGCCCCTAATTTTTGCTGTCAACCCCCCGAAAGTACCCCATTTGGATTTATTTAGCCTCTAAATCACTACTTAATCATTCCCAACTACCATCCCATTATCCTAAGCCTCCCAAAACCTCCATTTCATCCATTTAAACCCCCATTCTACCACCCCAAATTCTCACAAATCACTTCTAATCTACCTTTTCATTTTAATTTTCCATTCACAAGTCAATACCCTCACCTAACAAACATTACAACTTTACCATTCACACCTCCTAGACACCGCCCATAGCCAAACCGCCCTAACCTTGCATTACAAAGTGATTATCTAAATTGACTATAGCACTTGAACTTGATTATTGATCTTTAACTTCAACCCCAATCAATTTGCCTCCATCTTGAGGTGAATTCGGTGTTGCAAGTTATCATCCTCGGCCCAATCAATCCATTCCTAGCTTAAGGTGGATTCGGTGTCGTAATCATCCTGTCAATCAATCAAAGCTCTAGCTCTAGGGTTACTCAAGGTAATCTCACGTGATCAAGTTTGAGGTCTCTCTCTCGCGTAATCCAATCCAATCTAATCAAATCAAATCCAATCCAATTTAAATCCAATCCAATCAAATCCAATCCAATCCAATCCAATTATAATCCAATTCCAATCCTATCCAATCCAATCCAATCCAATCCAATCAAATCAAATCCAATCCAATTCCAATCTAATTCAAATCCAATCCAATCCAATCTAATCCAATCAAATCCAATCCTATCAAATCCAATCCTATCCAATCCAATCAAATCCAATCTAATCCAATCAAGTCCAATCCAATCAAATCCAATCTAATCCAATCAAGTCCAATCCAATCAAATCCAATCTAATCCAATCTAATCCAATCAAATCCAATCAAGTCCAATCTAATCCAATCTAATCCAATCAAGTCCAATCCAAATCCAATTCAATCCAATCCAAATCCAATCCAATCAAATCCAATCAAATCCAATCAAGTCCAATCTAAACCAATCCAATCCAATCCAATCAAATCCCAACCCAATCCAATCCAATCTAATCAAATCCAAATCCAATCAAATCCAATCAAATCCAATCCAATCAAATCCAATCCAATCTAATTTCAATCCAATCCAATCCAATCCACATCCAATCCAAATCCAATCCGATCTATTCAATCAAAATTTGATCCAATCAACCTTATCCAATCCAATCTAATCACATCACCTTCGACCCAATCAATCTACTTCCATCTCGAAGCAGATTCGGTGTCGATCGTCAGAATTAATCCCATCACATCATCCAATCATCCTAATCTGAGCTTTAGTCCAATATGAGCTGGACCAAAATCTCAATTTGAGCTTTAATCCGTTCCCATCCAAAATCTTTTATCCATCCTCTTTATCCTTTTACCATCATGAATCCTCATCCTCTATCAATAGTAGTCAAGGGAAACCTTAATTACATTGACAACGATAACGAAAGTCTTGTTGATCAAGAGGAATATGACATAGACCCCCTTGACACTATCATTGCTAGTAAGCTTTCTCCACCCACTTTCCAAAATCCAATCACCCCCTCGAGTTATCCCGTTAGGTCTTCGTCTATGCCTAATCATGTTGCTTCTGCTACCTTTGACAAGGGATATCCATCATATCCATCATACCCTTCATCTACATCATCCTCTTATCCAACACCCGCATCCTCTTATCCTAGTCCACCATCTCAATACCCCTATCCTAATCCCCCATCCACATCCTCCTATCTAAATCCTTCATCCGCATATACCCACTACCCTAATCTTCCATGCCAATCTATGCACTCTAATCCTACATTTGTACCTTCCTATCCTAATCCTACATCCACACCCTTTTACCTTAATCCTACATCCATGTCTCCTCATCCTAATCCACCATCCCAATACCCTTATTATAATCCATCCCCCACATCCTCTTGTCCCACTACACCACCTATATCCTCTTGTCCTAATCTACAATCCATGTCCCCCTATCTTAATTCACCACTCCAATATCCTTACCTTAACCCTCCATCCAATCCTAGTCCTCCATCCAATCCTAGTCCTCCATCTACTCCTAGTCCTCCATACAATCCTAATCCCCCATCTACTCATAGTCCTACATTCGATCCCATTCCTCCATCTAACCCCAGTCCACCAATCCATAATCCCTCGTCCATTTCTACCACCTTAGCCAAGCCAACCATATGCAAGTCTGTCGTTTCAGAATTTCTCCAAGGACTAATTACAAAGAAGCCATCCCCAACTACACATCTTGAAGTCGTGGAACCATGCCATCTAGATCCATCATCCACGGTCACTAGTGATGAGACCCTCCTCCATACCACACCTATTATTGATGTTACTACCCCTAGTACTCAAGCCAAACTGCTGGAAGTCTCATTGAACCCACTAAACTATTGGAACTCACATCTCCTACTAGTGAGAGCTACTAAAACCCCAACAAGACACTCCAAAGTCCAACTAATTCTCTACCTCTAGATTCACCCTTTGCATCCAATCCACTCCCTCTACTCCTAGATCCACCCAAATCCAATCCACTCCTCCCACCCCTAGTAGCACCAAAACCCATTCCAATGAACCTCATGGATCTTCCATCCCTCCATCTTCCCCACTTGAAGAATCCCAACAAGACTTCATTACCATGCCTCCCACACACAATGAGTCATGCCAAGAGTCTAATCCAAAGCATGCCAACATATCCCCTTCTCCAGATCAAGATCGCACCATCCCATCTAGTCCACCTCAAGATCACAATCCCCCATCCATTCCATCCCATGATCACCTTGTCATTCAAGCTTCCACTGCTCCATCTCCATCTCCATCACATGAGCCTACTACCACAAATCTAAATCCTATCATGGCCCCTACTCCCTCTCCTAATGTTGCTATCCCATCATCTCCTTCTCATGATCCCTCATCATCACCTAAAAATGCTCTCCCCACACCACTTGCATATCCCCTTGGTCCTCTCACATTCCTCCACGGTGGTCTCCTCGCAGAAGAAAAACAAAGCATATACACCAACCCTCCTCTTCCACCTACTAATGAACTCGCATCATTCTTCCAGAATAACAAAACTCCTATCCTAGATCGAATACTCAAGAAAATGAACTATCAAGGAAAAGGTTTAGGCCTTCATGAGCAAGGTATTATAGAGCCCATCCAAGCTAAAGAACACTTGTATCCACAAGGTCTTGGATGTACTACTCACGAATCACAATCCAAAGATGTTGGTACAACCTCTAGACGTCCTCAACGAGCCTTTTCCAAAAGAAATATCGGCTCTTCCCATCATCCCACCAGATCATATGTGGCCATCCCTCCTCCTCTATCATATCACCTCAAAACAACTGTCCATCTTCCTCCTTCATCTGCTCCATCCATTTTGGGTCCTTACATCCCTCCATCTACCCTTTCCAATCCTCCATCTACCATGCCCATGTATCCTCCAAGTCCTAAGTCTATTTTGGGCCCTTATATCCCAAAATCACCTCCTCCATCTCATCCTATCCATCCTTTCATCCATCCATCACCTATCCATTTCACCCATCATAACTATCCCACTCTCATGTTCCCTGATCAGGATCAACAAAGGCACGTACCTGTATATCATCCATCCACATATCATCCTAAAAATCCTACCTCCATCCCTCCATTTATGTGTCCTCCACATCATCCATCTCCTCACACCCATCCCATTGCTACTAAAAGCACTTTGGTTGTTCAAGGAAAAATGCATCAATCTAAACATCCACATGAATCAAAAGCTTCCCATGTCCCCTCTAAAAGACATGTTAAAGCAAAGCAAAATCAAATCCAAAATCCAAATCAAATTTGTATGCCGCAAAGGCCCACCAAAGCAAAAATCAAAACCATGTGGATCCCAAAGAAAACAGATGCAATGCCATCATATGAAAAATCAGTAAGAACATCCAAAGTCGCTAATCCACAAGCTAATCATACACCCCTTTCATCTCCTACATCTGTCTTGGGTCCCTATGTCCCGAAATTCACCATTCCATCTCCTCCATTATTCCCACATTCTCCATCCCTTAATCCTCTTATTTTTCCACATCCACCACCACATGTGCCAATGTTGATCCTGAACGCATCTCCCCATCATATATCCACCCCATCATTCCATCCATACCCGTCGCAGCATCCCATCCATTATCCCATGTATCTCCCCTCTCAAATCCCCCTAATTCATCCTCTTGCATAAGGTTGTACCAACATCCAATAGTCGGTTTGAACATGGGCTCTTACTACCTAGTATGGAACTGGATGCTTGAGTCCTTCATCCATATCCTTATCGCTTTTCTTCTAAATCCCCTTATCAACATCCCTATCCTTACCCATTTTCATCCCCTAAAACAGTCAAAAAATTCAAAAATCCAAAAAAAGAAAAAGAAAGAAAAAGTAAAGAGAAATAATTCGTCCAATGGTGAAAACTTCATAAAACAAGCTTTGATAAGTACCATGATGGTAAACCGCCAAAACAAGTGTCATGTAATCCTCATTTGCACTTCTTAGCAACTTCCCCGATAGCATTCTCCATCCGCTTGCGCTTCGCTGGCGTAATCCGCCTTCCCCGCATCCCCGCCGCCCTTCATAAATCCTCCATCCCTCCCTATTTTTCTCGCAGATCCCCACCATCATATCCCATTTATCTTCCATTCCCTCCATCCTTCTTGTGATCTTGATCAAAATTGGGCACCTATCTATGCATGCTTTGGACACCTATTGGTATACATTCCCCTCATCCATGCTCTATCATATTCCTTGGTCACCCATCATGTTCTCCTTCACTTATCTCCTTTTATCTTATCATCCACTCGTCCTACAGCCCTCATGCCTCATCATATATGACATATCTAGAGTGGGGGCATCTGCTTCTTTTGTGATATAGTCCTTGGAGAAATCATCTATCATAACAGCATCCCTCCCATCTCCCCCATCCCTATCCTTATCCCCTATCATCCCATCTCACAATCCTTTGTCATTGGTATCTGGCTATCGGCCTTCCCCCCATGCAACCCAATACCATTTATCTCATCGTCATCACCCCTGCTTCTCTTGCACATCTTTCCAATCTCCTATCACTTTTCATCATTCATCTATCTATCATATCATCCCCCTAAGTCATCTTACCGATTTGGATAACTATCCCCGTCCTGAGCTTTATGTGATGGTCATCATCCTATCCAATTCACTAGGTCTATCCTATCTTGTTGTATCAGTCCCATCTTTTTATCCACTTATCCTATCATCATCCATCATCTTTTATCCATTGTTTGCCTTCGGTCTTGTCGAACTACGTTGCCCCTGCGCTTTCACGTAGGCAAGGTCGATCATTTGATCTGCCCCCGGGGTTCCATCATCGATCTTCATTGTCCACTTTGCTCTTCTATCGTCTATCATCAGTCTTTCTCCTTTTGTCCATCCTATCCCCTTTCTCCCCCATCCCCATCCTACCCTATCCTTTACCCCTTCTTACGGCCCCGTCCCCAAAAAAAAAATAATTAAATAATTTTTTTATTTTTTAAACAACCCATTTATTTTTCCCATCCCCCACAATTTCCCGCTAAAATTGGACTTTTTTTGCCAAACTAATTTCGACCCAGTTCCTCATTTTCCTCCGCGAACAAAACCCATGTCTTCGATTTTTCAAAATCGATTTTTGATTTTTACCTTGACACTTCCGGAGGCCATAACTTTTGACTCGGGTGTCCGTTTGAGCTGAAATTTGACAGGTAGTTGCGTTATGAGCTAATGAGTGGATTCCCAACCAGTTTTATAAAAACTGGTTGGACTTCGTTTTGACCCATTTTTGGGGCCTCAAAGTTTCATCTTGACCCCCAAAATCCTAATTTAGTGTTTTTTGAAAAAAAAGTTTTGCTCATAACTCAATGTGCATACCTCGAATCTGGGATGTTAGTTGGCAATTCATCCTATCTCACCAATGGGTATTTCTTGGAAAAAAATTCGGACTCTCAAACATACGACCATGAAGTTTCCTAAAATGGCAAAATTTGACAATTTTTGACAATTGCCAAATTTGGAAAAATCTGCTTGTCAACACCTTACGTCCCTTAAAGCCCCGGAACTCGGTGTAGAATTAATTCAATCATATCCTTCAATCATTCTAGTCTTCGATCCAATCCTCATCTGAGCTTTAATCTTATCTCAATCTGAGCTTAGCCAAACCCCTAATCTGAGCTTTCATCCATCTGCAACAAAGTCTTAAGATGCCTCCCTCCATCTTCTTCAATTTTGTCCCATTCATCCATTCTAATAAATCTATTCACTCATTCCATGTAACCATTCATCTGCTTCGAACTTTCATCTATTATCTCAACACTTCATCGAACCTCCTATCATCTCAAACATTCATCAAACCTCCTTCTATCATTCCAAACTCTCATTCCATAATCTTGATCAATCATTTACTCATTCTGAGTAATCTTCCACCTATTCCAAGCATCAGTCATCTATCCATTTGGTCACCTTTTCCTCATCCAAATCCTTATCCCTCTATCCAATCCACCCAAACAATCCTTTTTCCTCCCCCCATCCTCTCCCCTCATCCCATCTCCTAATCCCTTGTCATTGGTATCTAGCTATAGGCTTTACCCCATGCAATCCAATGTCATCCATCTTATCGTCATCACTTCTGCTTCTTTTGCACATCTTTTCTATCTCATCATTCATCATTTCACCATTCATCTATATGGCATGTCATTTGCCCACTTCATCTTTGATGATTTGGATAACTATCCCATCCCTGAGCTTTCTATAGTCACTATCGTCCAACATCATCTATCTTATCACTTCATCATTCATCTCTCTTGTCCCATCATGTCGGTCCAATCATTTTATCCCCTTATCTAGAGTCATCTCATCCTCTTTCATCCATCATTTGTTGTCGGTCTTTAGTCGAACTACGTTGCCCCTGCGCTTTCACGTAGGCAAGGTCGATCATTTGATCCGCCCCCGGGGTTCCATCATCAGTCTTCAACTCTTGTTCCTATTGTCTATCCCGTCTTTACCATCCATCAATGTCTCCATCTTGGTTAGTCATCCACATTTCATCGAACTACGAGGGCTCTGCGCTTGTGTCGTGTCATCAAGCTATGCCCTTATCTAGCTAGTTCTTTACAAATGAGATCCACTTGTATCATGACATCCAATCGATTTTGAACATCCCGCGTCATAACGATCTTTTAATATCCATCATCTTTGGTCTCAACAGGATGTATCCTTCCTAACAGACCTCATCAATCCCATCTTTCCCCTTGATCCTATGGCAAAGGACATTTGAAATTGATTGAATCTTTTGATGCTTTTGGATTTTGTTTATCATTTGAGCTCCCTATCATCACTTGTCAAGACCGCCATAATCCATCATATTATGGTGTGTTTTGATTGGTCAACATAGGGGCATCCTTTTGTGTTTGTGGTTATCTCCATACCAGGTCCGACCAAGGTCTTTGTGACTTTGGGGTGTTGGGATAGCCTTGTTGTCTGTTGTGTTTGTTTTATGCATTAGACACTAATTCGCCTTGGTTCTTCATACCCTGGTGTCTTGTGTTTGATGCTATAGCAAAAACCAGTGCTCCAAAGATGATAAATTGCATTTAGAATTGCATCTCATTCTCCATTCTATCGTCTTGCATATATCCCCCCATCCATTCATCATTCATCCTTCATCCTTACCTCTATCTAATCTCCATCCATTCCACTTAGCCCGAATCATCTAATCATATCCTTGGTCTTGTCCCCAGTCTCGTTACTAGCCTTGACCCCCCATCATCATCATCATCCATATCCCTTTGGTGTTGTTTTGGGATGTATCCTTCCCTCATCAACAACACTTTCATCGTCATCGGGAGGTATTCCTCCCTACCCTTTAGTGGTGTTTTGGGATGTATCCTTCCCTCATCAATACCACTCAATGGGATGTATCCTTCCCTATCCTCATGTTGTCTTGGGATCTTTAATTCCCTCATTGACAACCCTCCATCCATCATCAACCCATTTTGGCTTGTACCTTGACTGGGGCAACATCATCTTTTGTCCTCAAATCCATTTGTGCTTCATCCATTTCCATATCACTTACTCTCTTCCCCATCACCTTGCATCATCTTCCTCATCTCCCCTTGCATCACATCATCTATTTCGAGAGCACACACGTGTTCTCTTCAACCCGCATGTCCTCTCGAGGGGGCATCCTTCATCCCTAACTCTCTTCATCTTCACCCCATCATCTTCCTTCCTAGTCACTTCTTTTGCCCAGACCCAAGCTAGAAATCTTTTCCAATCTAACCATCTTCTAGGTTCTATGTTTTAATATTCTTTGAAATGATGTTACTTCGTAACACCATCTCAAAGAGGGGCAAAATGTAGACATCCAAATTTGGACAATTTATCCAAATTTATCACTTTTCGTCTAAACATCCTCTTAGCCTAGTTAATTAAATAATATTACTATTATTTAATTAATATCTTTAATTATACGCCGTCCCTAAGGTATTTAATTAATAATTAAATGCCTTGCCCATCCTGTCCTCTTTGTCAAATAAATTAAATAAATATTACATTTATTTAATTCTCCACATGTCATTTTCATCTAATCCTAATCCATTTCTTAATCTTTTCATTAAGGATGTGCACATGCCTAATCCTTGATTAGGATGTGTCACATCCTCCAACTTTTGCAAGTTGGCTTTTAATCCTAATTAGCCCCTAATTATCCTCTAATTATAAATTAATTAAGCCTAATCATTCTCCAAGGAATTTTTAATTCCTTTTTTATTTGTCCTAGATTCCCCTCCTTTATATGTGAATTTTTAATTCACATTCCATCCTTCCAAGGCTTCTAGAACCTTGGACTTGTCCTGTCACCACATGCTTGTCCAGCAACCTTGGACTTGTCACAATCTTCACATGTGAGCCAAGTCCACCTTTTGGAGCCCACCTTTTACCCACTCTAGATTCTTCCAATCATTGTGAATTTAAAATTCACTTTTATTTCTTAAGATTCCTCCATCTCCCAATGTACTTACCAAGGTGCTTGGCTTCCTCCACCTCATGTGCCCTCCTTGACAGCTCATCTCCACCTCATATCCTCTTGTCCACTTCACCCTCCACATGTCAAGATGTGAGGGCTTGTGGGTTCTCAACCCACCATAACCCTTCATCTTGGCCTTGTTAGAGCAATCTTGACCGTTGAATTCTCTAGAGAATTCAAATTCTTCTATAAATACCCCCTCCTCAAGGGCATTTCCACAACACTTCTTCATTTGAGCAACCTCATGCTGCTAAATTTCCTTCTCCACAACACTTTTGATTTTCATAACCTTATGCTGCCATTTTGCCTTCACAACACTTTGCACTCTCACAACTACATGCTGTCCAAGTCATTTTAGATCATTCAACCATCTTTTGTCCATCATTTTGCATATTGAAGCTTGCATTTTAATCACTCAATCTATCATCTAAGGAGCACACAACCCATCCAAGCAAGGGTCAATCAAAGAAGTTTCAACAACAAGGGAGGTAAAAGTGTTTGTGTTTCATTTTATTTGCATTCCTTTTAGATTTGTAAACTCTCTTTTGGCTAATCTTGAGAGTGTCCTTGGTGTTTGTCTTTCATGTTTCTTAGTTAGATTCACATTTAGAGTAGCATAAAATATCAAGGTATACACACTATACTAGTAGAATTAGCTTCAATCCAAGCTTTCCTATTTGATCTAATGTAAGGACTAGTATTATTTTAAAATAAATTGCTAGGGGTATTGATAAAGTGTAAGAGTACATATTATCTTTAGTTAATCCCATGGAATTTTTGACTTTACAAGCTCTACAAATCTAGATAGATAACTATTACTATTATTTCATTTCCCACCTCATAGAGTCTTTTGCTTATTTAAAATCATCTCATTTTAATGCGGGCGGTGTTTCATGACGTGGTGTGAACCCGGGTGGTTTTTTTGTAGTTCATCGAACCTCCCATTCTACCACCCGGGTCCCTTTTATCTCCTTCCAATGTTTCAACTGGGTGGTGTTTTGTATAATTTTTTGAACCTTGCTGCCAACATAATGCTTATTAGCCTATGCCGTCTTTCACCATAACATTTGAACTCGAGCACATATTTATAGAGTTCTTCAAAACTCTTTTATTACCATTCATAGACATTTATTTTTAAATATTTGAAAGACTGTTATGTCACGAATAGTGAAAGCTACAACTACCACATGTCATAACATAAAATCAAGACATTAATATCCATCTACTCTCATATTTTTTCGTGAAGCCAATTTTGATAAAATAAAAGGATGGGAAAACATTCTTGTCATGACAATTTTTGAGGACAGGCTAGAGGAGATGCATAGTTCAAATTGCAAGGTTCTCCATTAGAGGTATTTTCAGTTTCCATTCATTGCAACTTGTTTTCTGAAGTATTTACTCTTGCATTGAAGAAACATATATTGTTAAGAGTCGTTAGTGTACATGGCAAGGGTTAAATATGTTGGATACGAATATGTGTCTGTGATAACCCATGGACCTGAAATTGGTGATACTCACCTAGGGCCTGTTAATTTAGAAGAAGTGTGGACCAAATTTAACAAACCTAACCCTCCACCTATCATTGAGAGAGTAGTGGGTACTAGATTGATTGAAGCCTCTGCATTCCCCATAGTAGTGCAATGTCCCGAACTAGTGTTGGAATGTATCAGACATTATAATTCACAAACGCGAGAAGTTAGGATTGAAGATAGTAGACTTGTTTTGAAAATTCAAAGGTATACCTTTGTGTTGGTATACCTTTGTGTCCTATTTGAGAACTCCAGAAAGGGACGAATACTCGCCAATGGACATGACAAGCTCTTAGATTGAGTTTACTACCTAGAAAGGGGTTTACATAAATGTAATAGTAAAGAATTGGTTGGTCAAACCGAAGAAGGGAAAGTCTCAATTCCCTTGCAACCTACATAGGAACCATTTTGTCGATGAAGTGGTTGATATTATTGTGCTATTGCACAGGGCTAGGAGAAGTGAAAATGTTCACAGTTTCGAAGAATGAATGTATTTATCCATCCAAATCATATTGATTGAGGAGCAATTCTTGGATTGGGAAAATATTATCAGCGACCGTCTACATGAGTTGATGATGTTCTTCACTCTAAACATATTTTTCGTTATGTCATCATATTTAATGTATGCCCTTGCTAGCACTCGACCTTGGCCTGGATTAAGGCCAAGTGATTTTCCTCTAGAAAAAGTACCAATTTATGATAACTTTGAAAAACTCCAACTTCACAAAAGCTTCTAGCATTTCAGAAGAATTGTTGATACTTTTACCATAAGGATGGTCGGGGAATTGCAAGGGTGTTCTGCAATGAGATTATCTCTGGAGGAAATGTAATTTGTTGATTTTTATGGTAGCCACTTTATCCAATTTCAGAGGTTTTCATACATAAGAGTAGGTGGATATGCAAGTTTCCCTATTAAATTCATCCCATAGCCTATCTCTCAGGTAGATGCTTCTGTTGTATCTCTTACTACAGTTGGAAAGGAAGCCCTAACTAAAATTAAAAGTTATCAAAGTTTAAGTTGGGTTATAGATGATTGGAATGAATCCCTTTTCAAGAAGGGAAACCTTTTCATTACTAAATTATGTAACCACTTCCAAGAGGAAAATACTTTGAAAGCCACCTTAGGATATGAAGCCATTGCTATTGAAAAGGAAGAGAAATTGTGGGTTGATTATCAAACTGAATTGAAGTTAGTGATGAGCTCAGATATGGAAAAACTAGCTACAGATCAAATCATACCTAATACTTCAGATACCCACTACCTATCATGGACTAAAGGAGTAGAGTGAAAATTACAGGCTACCAAACAAAGTTTGTAGAATCTAAAAGAGATCGTTAATGAATGTGTTGCCATTTCAGATGAAGTACTGAGCACCCTAGTAGCTCTTGGTCTATTTCAAGATGAAAATGGAATACGGGATGATGTAGACATGAGAAGCTTGACAAGTGATTTCCAAAAAATGGTTAAACAAGCTCTTGGCTTACCCACTCTTAATGTTGAACACTTACAAAAAATAAGTGAATTACACCTAGTATCATCTCAAGAAATGGATCTTATGAAGGCTTGTGAGTAGTGCATGAAAAAGACTAAATATCTTCATCTGACATGGAAGGTAAGGATGACAAATGTAACCATTCCCCAACATAAGGACTTGATGCACATCCTTAAGACTCTCCAGGCATGGCGGAAGAGACCTTTGGTGATCTAGGAATCTGGAAATGAATCAACACCATCGTAATGATATGGCTCTTTTATTTCTTTTACGCATCTTTTGGTGATCTAGGAAGTTGGTGATCTAAGAAGCTGGAAATCTAGGAAGAGACCTTTGGTGATCTAGGAAGCTAGAAATGAAGCGACACTGTCGTAACGACATGGCTCTTTTATTTCTTTTACACATCTTTTGTTTAATTGGCTATAGACATGAAGAGGTAGGTCTAATCTGCCTATTTAAATTGTATCTAGTTTCATATGCTCTCTCTAGAAAATTTTCACAAATTTTCTTAGTACTGTTGATGAATGGAATTACTATTTTATTTGTGTGCAATTTGGTGGAGTTAATTTGATTTCTTAAATCTTTGTGTTTAATAATATCTTATGCATGTCTTATCTTTGTATGAGCCATGCAATTCTTATAATCAATTTCATTTCTCATATGGTATTGTGTGGATGTTTTTTTTCTAATCGTTAATTATCCTTTGTGCCAATATTTTTATTTGTTGTATCATGCACTTGATATTTGAATTTTTTTTTTTTATATTGGGTATACCTCTACTACTTTTTGGTTAAAAGCATACATGATTTTTTGTTTCCTTATTCTTCCAATTCATTGAAAATTATATGAGGGAGTTGTACCTCAGAAAAATTTAGAGAATATTCATCTTGTTCAAAGATTAATATTCAGGGTTGTTGGGTTAACTTTCTTGCACCTTGTAGGCAATCAATTGTAGATTCTCAAGGTGCCTAATCTATTAACCAACATATTTTTGGTGACTCTGTTGGGGAAATCAAATTTTTAAGTTTTGGTCAC
>VDFB02353493.1:324189784-324307458 GCA_007258455.2 Sequoia sempervirens
ACACTTACAAATCACTATTGAGTTGTTGGGATTTGGGAAACAAGTTTCAATTGTCATTTAATTGTAGATGAGCTACCCTTTAATGGGAAAAGCTTTTAAAATATTAGGTAAAAGCTTCAAAAATCTCACTTATCACATAAAAGTCAAATAAATATTGATTTGACAAATTAGATTGGAACATTCTATTTCCATTTGCAACATTTTGTGGATTTGATGGGAACTCTTTTTTTCATTTGCATTGCTTTATGTTTTAAATTGTATGCAAATATTTCATGGTTAGATAATACTTAAAAAACTAGATTTGTCTAGGTTTATTTCATTCCATTGTTTAGTAATTATTATTAATTGTTTAATCCCACATGCAATTAGAATTTGCAATGCATCCATGCACAAACACATACTCTATAACATATTAACATATATATAGTTTTCTCTCAGTGTAATCCTTGAATCTCCTTTAGATGCAAGTAATTAACATTTTTTAATATAAAGACAAATTCGGTTCAAAATTTTATTCCATTAGTTTTGAATCTCTTATAAAATATAAATTATTTATTATATTTGTTTTTATCTACTTCCTTTGTTTTTGTCTTTTTTTATTTTTTTTCTCATTTAAATAAAAAATAAAATAAATTTATTTTATTTAATATTTTTTTTCATTTCTTTAAGAATAAATATAATTTGACATATATGTTTCAAAGAAATGAAAAGATATTATATCGTTAAAGATTATTAAGAATAATGGATTAAAATAATCTTAAAATATATATAAATAATATTTTGTTGGTGATCAATGAAAAATGAAAAATATATTGTGAGATTTATAGTGAATAATTTTTAATTTACTTTTGGATAGTGTGTTAGGTAAGATTGATTCTATTTTTATCACGTCGCTAGAATATCAATTTAATATCTTATAGAAAAGATCCAAGACAATAAGTGATTAAGTATATAATGTCTTAGATACTAATATAAGCAAGTAATATAGTAATGAACCCTTATTTTGATGCTAGATGCTCTTTGAAACGATACTTAGAAAAAACAATTCATATTTAAGAAAAGTGTAGAAACAAAAACTCATAAAAGATATTATGTGCATTTATGGCACGTACACACATACATGTACTCATTTTCTAAAATCTCCAATTGGGTCTTTGCTTGGGTGTTTTGTATGTTATGTCAACTTGTTAGAGTTTTTTTGTACTAGCATACTTTTCTTATTGGCCAAATGATACATTCATACTTTGTTAAGAAATTGGCCAAGTATTGGTTCCATTAATAATTTGGATTTTCAAACTTGGTCATCTACCCTTCCATCCTTGCTATCCCAACACCTTTGCTTCCCAAATTTTTAAAGTCTTTTTATATAATTTTTAGACATTTTTTTAAATGTCTACCAATTTCTTGTTTCCTCAAAACTATAAATTTTGATGAATTGCTTTAAGTCCCTCATTTTCATGTGACTTTTAGTTTTCCATCCCCACCTCACTATCCTGATCTTATTTTTCCAAAAAAAAAAAAACTAAATCTTTAGAATTAAGAAATCAAGAAAACCTTTACTGTCATGGTCACTCTTCCTCTCAATTCCTAATTCCTGATTCATTGTTGCTTAATGTTTTGTCAAAGTCAAGATTTTATCTCCTTTTAATCCTAAAGTTTGATTCCCATTTTAAAATAAATTCTAAGTCTTAAAGAGTTGAGATTTCCATTATCTAGTATTCTTGGAAGAATATTATTTAGTAGATTTTGCAAGTACTTTTGGGCTCCTCATGTGTAGATTTGAAGACCACTAGTTCTTATAGTAATGGAAAATAGAAATCTGTTTTCTTGCATTCTAAGTGGATTTGTAGATCTTGAAGGGAAACTTTTATAAAAAAATATCATAGTGATGGCTAAGATTATGGTTAATTTTTGTAGTAACACACAATCACATCTCTTTTCCAAGATCATATTTTCTTGTTGTAGTCTATATATACAAATTCTTCATTCATCATAAGGATTAGTTTTTTATTATTATTATTTTATTGTTAGAATGCAAATTCATCTAGGGTTTCAATTCTTTGTAGTATATCCACCATTAAATATTCTCTCTAAGTTGCATAGGGATAACTATTATATCACATACTTGTAAACATCATTCTCCTTAGCTAGGCATTAATATTTTAGTGGGTTTTTAGGGTTTCATGGTGTGATGGGCCCTCTCCTTGCAACTTATCTTCCACCATTTTTCTGGTGCAGTTGTAAATGAGTATTTAAAAATGTTACAACATTTAAATAATAAAGTATTTATTATATGTGATTGTCATTTACCTATTATAAATGAATATTGATGAATTCAGAGATGGATTTTAAATAGAACTACTTATTTGCATCATATCTTTGTTGTTTATTATGATCTTTACTTGAGATGGTTAGATGTAACTTGTTACCCACATAAGGTACAAGTCGTTGAAAACCTTAAACTTCCACATTCATTAAATTTAATAAAATTGTTCATCAGTGGTTGTAGGAATAAAAGAAGTTTTGCATACATATTGTTTATTATTCAAAGTTGTAAAGTATGGATAAATTTTATGTGAAATATTTTTTTTTAATATTCTTTGTCATTTTCAGCACTTTATACTTTTCCAATATCGATGAACTATTCAAAGAAACAATTTTAAGGGATTACATTATGATAATTATATATTATACTTGTGTAGATTATTAAATCAACTTTAAAAGAGAGCTTACCCACTCTCATAGTTATCCTTTAAATTTCTCAAATCTGTAGATGAGCCTTTATTTATCTTCATGGTGGTAAACAAGTTATGATCACCTCTCTTTTGTGGAATTATATGACAAGTTATGATGCCATCATATGACACATAACATATTTAAATGAGGGGAGTTACTTTAGAATCATGAACTATGAAAAGGATTATCATTTTTATATGGTTCCTATTTTGAGATGGAATGTTATACCAATTTGTGTGCCCATGTTGAGTGGGTCAAACTAAAGGTTTCATCTAATTTAACATTTTATTATTTTTAATAGGTGAGAAGCAATATTCATGGGTGGAGTTATAAATTGTGCTCAAGAAGGGAACCACCTTTGGAGTATTTTATAACATGGTTTAAACCATTTTTAGTTTCCTAGCTTGTTCATTTGTCTATAAATTTGTACTTGAGGAGGTGGTTTCATAAGTGAATTTGTAAGTACATAAGTGTTGTTGGAATGTTTCCAAAATTAT
Source organism: Sequoia sempervirens (assembly GCA_007258455.2). Lineage (NCBI taxonomy): Eukaryota > Viridiplantae > Streptophyta > Pinopsida > Cupressales > Cupressaceae > Sequoia > Sequoia sempervirens. Next base: position 324,193,018 of record VDFB02353493.1, read on the forward strand.
TCCAAGTTTATTATTGGTGAATATTCATGTAAAGACTTGTATTGCAACTATATTTAAATCCTCTTGAGATTTAATGATATATTATACAATTTTTCAAGTCTAGTGTTTTTCTCTTGAATGATTTTTCTCCATGTAAATCATTGTCATATTATAATTTATTTATCCATTTCAAATTGTATTTCTCTATTTTTTTTTAAAGTTTGGATTAGGTTTAATTTTTTGATAGATTACTCTTTCAAGATTATTGTAGAAAATTATTTAGTCATACCTTGCTTCCTTACAAATGAGTCCTAACAACAAAGCATAGTGAGGTAATCATATACAAAAATTGTTAGTGTAAGTTTTTTATTTTCCTTATGTTAAGGGATATTTATTTTTCTTACACATATTATTAATCATGGCTAATATGAAATCATGTGTTATAATCCAATAGTTAAATATGCCACTCTCACCTACCTTTGGTTAGTTGAATCTCAAACCCTCTTTTGGATCTATTACACCTATAATAACCATTTGTTTGTCTTTATCTATGTAGTTGCAACCATGCAATTTTATATTTACCAAGTAGGTAAAAATTTCACCTATTATATAGGTAGTTGGAATTATTATACATCTTTGATGTATATGCCCATATTTTTACTATATATACAACACTCACATCTCTTATCTATTAATACAAAATAGTAATATGATCATTGTCTATAATCTCTTGAATTACTTGTTTTCAAGATAAACTCTTCATTCCTCTGTTTTGATTTTTGATCATCTCTTGATTGAAGTGCATGTTCTATGAAGAACAATAGATCCTAGTTCAAATTTTCATTTTTGGTAGAATCCAACACAAACAAGTCTCTCACAAGAAAAGGGGAGGAAAACCATATAAAATAAAACTCCACAAAAAACAAAAAATGGAAAAAATAAATAAACCTCCTTAATATTAGTTCTAAAAATATTAGGAATATGGAGAACTTCATGAAGTGCAAGAAACTACAAACATTGTTTAAGAATAATTAATATACTATGGAATCAAAGAATATCCATTAAAATTATAATGAGGATAAAAATCAAGGAGTAAAAATTATGCATGATTGACCAAATGAAAGTACTCTAACAATGAGAAAATGGTGATTCACACCAATATAATGCATTAAGTTAATAATCTAGCAAGTAAAAGTATAAATGTTAATAATCTCAAGAACATTGAAACCAACTAATGAATGTAGAAAGTGATTTCATTACTTCAATAAAAATAATTAATCATTAACATAATCATATGATACCTCCTATAATGCTAACAAGGGAGAGGTATGGTAGATCCACTAAAATTGTGTCACAATGTTGTTGGGAATAGGATGCCATTTAATTGCAATCCTAAACATTATTTCGTGTATCTCCTAAGTCCTTGGAAAGTGTTCCCCAAACACTAAGATTAGAAGGAGATTAAATTCGAATGAAATGAACATATAAATTGACATTTGTAATTAATTCTAAATGATAGGAACATGTGGGGATGCCCATGAAGAGCTCCTACAAAATAGGAGCACATGAGGCACCCACATGGAAGGTGGAAGTCACCTTGAGTTTAGTTAATTGTTTGGAGTAAAAGATAACACTTCAGTAATGCATGTAAAGATGCTAGAAGTTAGGGATTGATGTTTACATACATGGAGTTTAGTTTAGTTTAGTTTAGTTCAGTTCAGTTCAGTATCAGTTTAGTTCGGTTCAGTATCAGTTCAGTTCAATTCAGTTTAGTTTAGTTATGGTTCAGTTATCTTCAGTTGCATGTAGTTAGTTACAGTTGAATGCTAGTTGACTTTAGTTGACTTAGAATGCACGACTAATGACTTGAGTTGCATGACAGATAATAGGTGATACATTCAGTTAAGTGGGAATGATCAATCATGCATGGTATTTGCATGAATGGTGGAGAGATATGTTTCTGTTAACAGAGATTGACTTGGACCCACCTTTGGTGCCTAAGTTGGCATCTTGGAGTTAAACACTTTTGCATGATAAGATATTTATAAGGCAAAGTTAAGTGGTCCCATTCTTGGGTGCCAATTTTGAGGATAAGCTTAGAAGATATCTTCAGAATCAACATTGAGTTATGACTTCAGTTTGGGATGCCCAAATGGATGAAGGACTTGTTTTGACATTGTTCTTCACAATAGAACTCTACTTGCAAAGAATAGGCATGGGTTTTGTGAGATAAGCATTGTGCTTTGTAATTGTAAATTCTTTGGAGTTTACAAGGCTCATTATTGTCTATAGATTACAACAAGTTGAAGAGAGTTTATTATATTTTATTGCAAGTTGTGAAGAAGAATTGTTGAAGGCAAAATAAGCATCTCAAGCAAGGATTGATAAAAAAATTATTGTAATCTTGTTCTAAGGTTAAATAATACAAGCACTATTGATTCTGGTGGCAGATTTTTTTCCTAAAAGGGTTTCTCCATCGTATATGTTGTGTCACTTCTATCTTCTAGTCTTATTCTTCTACAATCTTCTCTCTACTTCTACAAATGGTAAAATAAATCTAAACAGATAATCATCCACAAAAAAAGGGTAACAAAGAACACTTTAATTAGATATACAGTATAATAGTTTTACAAGTTTAAAGCTACATAATTACCTCCATTTTCAACATTTGGTATCATAGCTAATGGTTGGGTAGAGTTTGGGACGCCTTTCTCTTAAAGTTTTGAAGGTTTTTTGGTTGTAGTGGGAGATTTTACTATTGTGTTATTACTAATTTTGGAAAATAAGTTTGTTATAATGAGTTTTAATTCTCATTTAGATATTGAAAGATTCAATGAATCTAATTATGAGATGTGGAAACTAAAAATAGAGGATCTCCTTGAAGAGAGAGATCAGTGGTTAGTTGTTAGTAATAAGACAAAGTCACCTACAATGATGTCAAATGAGGATTGGGCTAAGCTTCATAAGAAGGCAAGAGGGACCATAAAATTATGTCATGTTGATTTTGTTCTCTTGAATGTTTCAAAAGAAACTATTGCATATAAATTGTGGAAGAGAATAGGTGATATTTATCAAACTAAAACTCTTACTGTAGACATCTAAATTTAATCACTTCCATATGATTAAATTTGTTGCATTTACGTCTATCATATTAATATTAATTTATTAAATTAATATTACACCCTTTGTCTCATATCGATAAAGTATTTAATTTAATAATTAACACTTTGTCTTTTACCTTATTCCTCTCTAAATTAAATAAATACACTAATTTATTTAATTTAGTCATTCTTCCTCTTTTTGACTTAAAAATCAATTTAAAATTCCTCACTTTCTCTCTCCTTGTCACATCCTCCTACATTTGCCACTTGCCTCTAATCTTCTGTTAATTAGCCTAATCCAATATTTGCACAACCTTAACCAAAATCATTAGCTAAATTTAGCACCACTTTTTGGTCAATTCTTCCATTTTTCCTTTTTGATATTGACCCCCTTTCCTATGTAGTTTTTAATTCACATTTATTTGCTCTATATTCCTCTCCTTTAAATGTGAATTTTTAATTCACATTCCATTCTCCAAAGGCTTCTAGAACCTTGGACTTGTCATAATCTCCACATGTGACCAAGTCCCACCTTTTTGGAGCCCACCTTTTACCCTCTAGATCATCCTAGGAATGTGAATTTAATTCACATTTATCCCCCCAACCACCTTTCCTTTTCCCATGTAGATTTTTGAGGAATTCTAAAATTCCTCAAATGTCCCTTTAACTCCCACTTGGGGACAAGAAATCCCTTTTTGTGGAAATCCTCTCATCCCCCAAGGTGCATGTCCTTTTCCACCTCATGTGCCTTTTTGACAACTCATCTCCACCTCATATCCTCTTGTCCACTTCACCCTCCACATGTCAAGATGTGAGGGCTTGTGGGTTCTCAACCCACCATAGCCCTTCATCTTGACCTTGTTGGATCAATCTTGACCCTTGAATTCTCTAGAGAATTCAAAATCTCCTATAAATACCCCCTTCTCAAGGGCATTTCCAACACTTTGCACTCTCATAACTACATGCTGTCCATTTGAATCCTCAAGCCTTTTCAATCATTCAACCATCTTTGTTCATCATTTTGCATATTGAAGCTTGCATTATAGTCATTCAAACAATCATCTAAGGAGCACACAACCAATCCAAGCAAGGGCCAATCAAAGAGGTATCAACAACAAGGGAGGTAAAAGTGTTTGTGTTTCATTTTATTTGCATTCCTTTTCGTTGTAACTCTCTTTTGGCTAATCTTGGGGTGTCCTTGGTGTTTTGTCTTTCATGTTTCTTAGTTAGATTCACACATTTAGAAGCGTTAGAATTCAATTATGCATTTAAGCGGTCTGGGACCACACCGCGGGTCTTGCATTTAATGTTTCTTTGAGTTAAGTTTTTGCGGGAAGAAGCTCCCGCGAGTCGCGGCGTATACTCTACCGAGTTCGCGGTAAGCCACTTTCCTTAGAAGTCTTGGTAAAGCCCTCTGAGGGGATTCATTAAGCCCCGCGAAATTGGTAAAGCCCATAGAGTTGGTGGCGCCCTCCGAAGTCGCGGTGGCCAACCCTCTGAGTTCGCGGTAAGCGCCCTCATAGAAGTCGCGGTAAGCCCCCGCAATTCTTGTTGGCAGCCCACCAGTTAGCGGTAAAGAAGCCCGCGAGGAAGAACTAGCGGCCGGTATCCCTCCGCGAGAAATGCGGTGGCCCGCGAGTTCGCGGTAAGCGCCCTCCGCCGAGTCGCGGTAAGCCCCGCGAGTTGCGGCCACCGTGGGGATTCGCGGTAGTGCCCTTGTAGAGCTGCTGACCGGTAGCCTTCTGGTTGGCGCCCTTACTTATTACGGTTTGGAGGGTAAAATGGGCGTTTTGGCTTCGTTTTTGCTCTAGTTTTTTGCTATATTCATGTGATAGCTCTCTAACGTTGTTCTAGCAAGAATATTGCTATTTTTCACTAACGTTTTTGTAGCATATTGTGGCAAAATTTGACCAAAGGCGAAAAAGAAAGAGGACAACTAACATTTGTTTGCAGGGGCATCTACATAATCAGACTTTCAAAAATTATCTTTGTTGCTCTCAAACATAGTCTAATTAGGGGGATTAAATCTCATTGTTTGTTCTGGTTGCTTACTTTTGTATTTACCCAAGGGGCATTGATTTGTTTTCACTTTCCCCTTGCGCCATTAGTAGGCAGGGAGTAGTTGAAGCGGTTGGTGTCTTCTTTTAGTGGGACACAGCAGGGATTTCATCACCCCAAGGGGCGATTCAACCATGTGTCTGTTGGGGTAATATAAAGGGGGAGAGAGCGAAGTTGTACTGAAATCGATTAACGTCGTAATTGGCGAGGCCATTGAAGCGAGGTGATTACCTAGATAGATGTGAAGAGTTGAGTCAGAGGCCTTCCGATTATCACCATTTGGGGTTCCCGACTCATGCTTGTATTGGTGAATTGATTCCGCGGTAATGCCCTCGCACGTCTGAGGAGTATATCGAGGACTCCTAGAGCCTTGTGCATCCTAGATTCAGGGGCGCACGCGCCGCCATACCGTAATATTAATCATAGGATTGTGCTTGCTTGAGGTGTTTCCTTGTGGAAATTCTATCAAATTTTGATACTTTTGACTTGTTTCATCAGTTTGCGTCCTTGCCATAGCCTTTTCCATCAAAAAACCAAGCTTTGTTTCCTTAAAGCGATAAATACCTGCTTGCTTGAGCAGCGAGTAGCACCCTATTTCTTCGCGAAGCGTGAAATTGCCCTGTTTTTCTTTATGAGAAGCGTGGTAGCGTACATTTTCTTTGAAAGTGATGGCATACGATTTCTTCTGAGAAGGTGAAATTGCATACGATCCTCTGGAAGCGCGGTAAAGCGCCCTACGATTCAACTGCGAGCAGTTGCCTCGCCCACGATTTTGCTTATCAGCGTAAGAGAAAGTACCCCATTCAAATTCATTTAGCCTCTAAATCACCACTTAATCATTCCCAGCTATCATCCCATTATCCTAAGCCTCCATTTTATCATTTTAAGCCTCCCAAAACCTCCATTTCATCCATTTAAACCCCCATTCTACCACTCCAAATTCTCACGAATCACCTTTAATCTACCTTTTCATTTTAATTTTCCATTCATAAATCAATACCCTCACCTAACAAACATCACAACTTTACCATTTACACCTCCTAAACACCACCCATAGCCAAACCGCCTTAACCTTGCATTACAAAGTGGTTATCTAAATTGACTATAGCGCTTGAACTTGATTATTGGTCTTTAACTTCGACCCCAATCAATTTGCCTCCATCTTGAGGTGAATTCGGTGTTGCAAGTTATCATCCTCGGCCCAATCAATCCATTCCTAGCTTAAGGTGGATTCGGTGCCGTAATCATCCTATCAATCAATCAAAGCTCTAGGGTTACTAAAGGTAATCTCACGTGATCAAGCTTGAGGTCTCTCTCTCACGCCTTCCAATCAAATCCAATCCAACCCAATCTAATCCAATCCAATCCAATCCAAATCTAATCTAATCCAATCCAATCCAGTCTAATCAATCAAATCCAATCCAATCAAATCCAATCTAATCCAAGCCAATCAAATCAAATCCAATCTAATCCAAGCCAATCAAATCCAATCCAATCAAATCCAATCCAAATCCAATCAAATCAAATCCAATCCAATCAAATCCAATCCAAATCCAATCAAATCAAATCCAATCCAATCCAGTCCAATCCAATCAAATCCAATCCAAATCCAATTCAATTGACCAAAGTCCAATTAGATCCAATCCACACTCCATCACAATCAAATCATTTGACAAAGGCATTAACCTACTCATCTAGCATTTGCATGCCCGTTCAGACCCGTTCACAAGCAAAGAAGATGGCCGACCTTCAAGCTCAAAATGCCCAATCCAACAATCCTCAAGATCCCAACAACACCTCATCAGATCCCAACAAGGGTACCAACATCTTACATGACCCTCACAATGGTACTTCATCGCACTCCAACACTGAGAATCAGAATAACTCGCCACATGGAGAAGAGAGCATGGTTAATCAACCTGAACTCACACTTGAGGAACATTTTAGCAATCCTGCCAATGTGCAAATGACCGACCGTTTACTTGCAAAGCATGGGGAAGAAATCTTGGCCCACTTGATTGAGAAGGGTGTTAAACCCCCCTCCAATGTTGACTTGTCCAAATACAAGGGTGCCCCATCTCACGTACTCCAAGGGTCCCAAAATGCACCCGAAGGTTCATACTTTTCCAATGTTCCTCCAATCGAGGGTTGGCATCAACCTGAATTTGGCAATGCCGTCCTTTATCAGGTTAATTATCCCCCACATGCTTCGACCTCAGTTATAGGTGGATCTCAGGTGCCCGATCCCAATAATCCTTTCGCTTATGGTATGCCACAAAACATTCCGCAACCTCCGCCATTAACACTAACCGCACCCCCTCCTTTGAACCCACCTACAGTCAATATTGGGGGTACCTCCTTTGCTACATCGCTTCCTCCTCCTGGAACCACCAACACACCACCTCAACAGGTTCCCCAATCTACTATCCCGCCTCAAATACCACCACAAGGCGCACCCCAGCTGAACATTCCAAGCGGAACCCAACAACCTCCTTTACAAAGTGTGCCCACACAACCCCCGCCGTCTCATCCGCAACAACCTATACCCAATACTTTGACCTCTTCACAACAACCATCCTACCAATCACAAGGCAATCCCTCTCAACCGCCTACCCAAACCATATCTCCCTTTCTTGCATCCCTTTTGCGTCCAAAGGTCCAACCACAACATAATATCCCACCTCAGTCCATACAACATTCGATGCCGCAACAGCAACCTCCACAACACTACTACCACCATAATCAACAACAATTTCACCAACAACCGTTTTATGCAACCTCCCAACAATCACAACAATATCTTCAATACCAACAGGCCAACACGCAACGTCCCGTCCAAGTCCCTCAGCAACCTACCCCACACCTTCACCAAACAAATTCATATTATGCCCCACAACAACAACCCCCATACCAACAAAACCCCCTACCTTATCATCAAGTCATGTCATCATCCAATCATCCAAACCCACATTTTAACAACCCAACACCCTTTCAACAAGATCCCCCATCCTTCTATCATCCATATCCCCCCAACCCCCCCCCAGCTAGTTCGGACCTGTTGGAAATCAAAGCTGCCCTTAAGGACCTTCAAGCAGGGGGCACAAAACAATCATTCAAATTTGAAGATATATGCCCATATCCGTTCGATCCATCCATCTCATTGATCCCATTCCCTAAACACTTCGAGATTCCAAAATTTGACAAATACAAGGGAGACAAAGACCCTAAGGCCCACCTACAAGAGTTTTATGCACAGTGTCAAGAAGTCATGTATAGTGATAACTATCTCTTACGTCTATTCCCAAGAAGTCTAGCGAGCCACGCCCTAGATTGGTTCATGACTCTTGAAAAGGGGTCTATAAAAACTTTTGCAGAGTTATCAGAACAGTTTGTCTCCTACTTCTCCTTCAATTTGCGGAAGGATACTGACACCTTAGATCTCTTGAAAGAGAAGCAACGGGATGGAGAAACCTTTACCAGCTACCTCCAATGGTGGCGTGCATTAGCCAGTCGCATGAAAAATCCTTTGAAAGAAAAAGACATGGTCACTCTTTTTGTGGAAAATTCACATCCCGACATGGCCCACAATTTTAGACTACACTGTGTCACCACTTTTGCTGAGATAGTGGAAAATGGACCTATCCTTGAACGTGCCCTTATCGCCAAAGGACACATTAAAATATACAGTCATGACAAAAAATGGTCATTCGGAGATAAATCACGATTTTGGAACAAAAACAAAAATGCAGTGAATGATGGAGTGACAGACACCAAACATGTCCAAGTGGCTAATGCATCCCAAGGGCAACAACAGCCTGTACCCAACGCCATATCAGTACCGCAGGGGGCACCTCGTCCCCCTCAACAGTCAAACCAAAGAAATCAGGGGAACACCAAACGTCAATACGCCCAATTAGGTGAACCCTTGAGTGTTGTTTTCAATAAACTGTTACAAATCAATTATCCCCGGCCGCGGCGGCGGCGGCGCCTCTCTTTGCCCCCCCCCCAAAAAAACAAAAATAATAATTAAATAATGTTTTTTTTATTTTTTTTAAAACAAACCCATTTCATTTTTTTCCGTCCCTGACCAAACCCATATTTTAACTTTAATTTTTTACGTGAAAAATTGCGTAAATCACGAACGGGGGTTTTTCTTTCTAACTCACCTGCTGTCCGCCTGTGCCCTCGCGTTACATTGCCCGCACTCCGTCCGCCCGATGCACGATCGCGGTGTCGTTGTCTTTCGGCATCGTCTCCCTTGTTGCTTTTCTCTCCTCTCCACTCTTCCTCTCAACTGCTACAGTGACAATGACCCAGGTAATTTTTCAAATTACCTTTTTAACCCCCCTCTCCAAAAAGGTATTTTTTACCTTTTATTTAACTTTTTATTCCCCTAATTAATCCCCAACTTCCCAAGGCTGTCATTCGCAAACCGTACGTCCAATCCACTCCGTTCAAAAGGAAAAATTGCTTAGTTTTTCGCCCTCTATCCAACGGTCTCCTCCATTCCCTTCTATCGAGACGTCGTCTGGGGCCCCTCCTTTCTTCCCCAACCGCCCTCTCGAGGGGGCATACCCTACCACTTCCTTCCATCTATTTCAAACCAGGCACTGGGGCATCCCCTTTCTTCTTCGTCAGGCTGGGGCATCAATCCTCATTCCTTTCTTCATCCTTGACATTCACTTTTCTTTGAAACATTGTTATTTCAACAATATTTCGAAGAGGGGCAAAATGTAGACATCTAAATTTAATCACTTCCATATGATTAAATTTGTTGCATTTACGTCTATCATATTAATATTAATTTATTAAATTAATATTACACCCTTTGTCTCATACCGATAAAGTATTTAATTTAATAATTAACACTTTGTCTTTTACCTTATTCCTCTCTAAATTAAATAAATACACTAATTTATTTAATTTAGTCATTCTTCCTCTTTTTGACTTAAAAATCAATTTAAAATTCCTCACTTTCTCTCTCCTTGTCACATCCTCCTACATTTGCCACTTGCCTCTAATCTTCTGTTAATTAGCCTAATCCAATATTTGCACAACCTTAACCAAAATCATTAGCTAAATTTAGCACCACTTTTTGGTCAATTCTTCCATTTTTCCTTTTTGATATTGACCCCCTTTCCTATGTGAATTTTTAATTCACATTTATTTTCTCTAGATTCCTCTCCTTTAAATGTGAATTTTTAATTCACATTCCATTCTCCCAAGGCTTCTAGAACCTTGGACTTGTCACAATCTCCACATGTGACCAAGTCCCACCTTTTTGGAGCCCACCTTTTATCCTCTAGATCATCCTAGGAATGTGAATTTTTAATTCACATTTATCCTTCCAACCACCTTTCCTTTTTCCCATGTAGATTTTTAAGGAATTCTAAAATTCCTCAAATGTCCCTTTCACTCCCACTTGGGGACAAGAACTTTTTGTGGAAATCCTCTCATCTCCCTGCTGTGCATGTCCTTTTTCCACCATATATACCTTTTTTGACAAACGGTCTCACCTACATCCTCTTGTCCACTTCACCTCCTCTCGCGACATGTGTACTGTGTGCCTCAACCCACCATAGCCCTTCATCTTGGCCTTGTTGGAGCAATCTTGACCGTTGAATTCTTTAGAGAATTCAAATTCTCCTATAAATACCCCCTCTTCAAGGGCATTTTAACACACTTAGCCATCTTGCACCATTATGCTGCCAATTTGCATTCTCAACACTTGCATTTTGATAACTACATGCTGTCCATTTGAATCCTCAAACCTTTTCAATCATTCAACCATCTTTGTTCATCATCTTGCATATTGAATCTTGCATATAGTCACTCAATCCATCATCTAAGGAGCACACAACCAATCCAAGCAAGGGCCAATCAAAGAGGTATCAACAACAAGGGAGGTAAAAGTGTTTGTGTTTTATCTTGTTTGCATTCCTTTTCGTTGAACCACTCTTTTGGCTAATCTTGAGGTGTCCTTGGTATTTTTTTATTCATGTTTCTTAGTTAGATTTGCACATTTAGAGCAGTAGGAATTCCAAGGTATACGCTATTTTAAGGGGGATTGTGAAAGATTTATTATTGTAAATGGGAGATTGTAAAATCATATGGTTATGAACGATATTACGAAAATTTGGTGTATAAAAAGGGGAATAACCTAAGGTTTGGTAAGTGATTTTTGATTGAGAAAATTATACTGTAACCAGGTGGTGATTATGGAGAGAATTTTCTTGGAGAGTTTTTTATAGTGAATTGTTCATCTCTGTGCATTGGGAGCTTGAATTCAAGCTTTTTGTACTTGAGAGAGGACTTTTTCTTGTAATTCATTATCATCCAAGGAGACATGATGAGACTCTATAACAGTTGTAGCCTTGTAAACCATTTTCTAGAGCATAATCAAGGATCGGTCACTCTTTGGAGAGGGACCCAAAGACGTAGCCATTTGGTGAAATCTATTATCAAATTTTGTTTTGTCTTCTCTCTTTTATCTCTCTCTAATTATGTTCATCACTTTATTATTGCTTTTTCATTTAAGCATTTTAATTATGTTTTAAAGCCCTTCAATTTAATCATTGTAATAAGTTATTCACGTGCAACAATCCTAGATCCTAACATCAGATCAAGTGGTATCAAATATTTATTGTGACTGGTGTTTGCAGAGGTGAATGATAATGTGATCTAGGAGCCAATGAGGTGAAGGCACACTTGCAAAATACAATCCTGAGATTGGTAAACAAAGAAATTTGCCAAGGACGAAAGGATCAGAAGCTAGCTAAAGTATTGAGCTTGATGAGAAGAATTTTCAACAAGCCTTTCTTGAAATGAAGGAAATGGTAGAAGTACTTTTTCAAGAGAGGCAAGAATGAAAGCGGCTTGAGAAAGAAGGCTCGTCAAAGAAGGAAGATCAAAAGGACAAAGGGAAAAGACCAAGAGGTGATCAAGAGCCTCCAAAAATTCCTTCAACTCCATCTTCTCCTTCTTCTCCTACAAGTTCTGCTTCTTTTGTTAATCCTTTCAAGGGTGCACATAAGCCTAAAATTAAATTGGATGTAAAATTTCAACTACCTAAGTATTGTGGGGAATTAAATGTTGAGAAATTAGATGACTGGGTTCAACAAGTAGAACTATACCGTAGAGTTCAAGGTCTCTTAGATGATGCTTCTAGGATCCAACTGGCTACTCTTTGATTGGGAGAAACAACTCTCACCTAGTGGGAGAGTAGAACTTGGGTAGAAATTTCACAACATGGTAGAGTCAATTTAACTTGGGAAGAATTTGTTAATGCTCTTCAAAATCAATTTTATCCCCTAGGCCATATGCAACAATTAATGATGAACTAGAAAACTTTTAGGCAAGGGAAAGGTCAAAATGTCCAAGAGTACACCCATGAATTCAGGAAGAGAGTTATTTCATTAAATGTACCATTGTACACCTAGGACACTTTGCTTAAGTACATAGGTGGTTTGCACTCTTATCTAAGACATTAGATATTTTGGTTTTGAATCCTATTAATCTGGATGAAGTTTGTGTACAAGCTACACACTTAGAGTGAAATGGTAAGGGTACTTTCATTGACAAGTCTGACAAGAAGCCATCTAAGCCTGAAGGTAAATCTGAAGATAAAGGAAAGGGAAGAAGACATCTACCATTAAGAGGAAGGATGAAAAAATATCATGCTCTCATTGTGATAAGAAAGGTCATGATGAAGATCATTGTTGGTAGTTGCATCCAAAATTGAGGCCTAAATGGGTTTGGAAATAGAAAGGTAAGAACAAGACCACAAATGTTGTCATGGATCTTGGTTCAGAGCCTAAAGATGAAACTAAGATAGAAATAATGGGATTGAAAGGTAAGGCTTATATTGCTAATGTTTCGGCTGCTTCTACTTCTCAAGTCTATGATGTCCCTAAAGATAGGAAAATAAATGAGCTATTTCATATAAGGGTTGTTGCTAAACACACTAAAATTGATACACTCATAGACAGTGGATCTCAAATTAACCTAATCTCAGAAGATGTTGTAAGAAATTTGGGATTGAAAACTACACTACATCAAATACCTTATCCTCTAGGTTGGGTTTGTGAAAACAATGAATTGCAAGTAACAAGGCAATGCACTTTAAGATTCACGATCACAAGTAAGTATGTTGATGAGGTACAATTTAATATAGTTCCGCTAGATGTCTGTGGGATAGTGATGGGTAGCCCATATTTGTATGATTGAAATGCTATTTTCTATAGGGAATTTAATCATTATCATTTGTTTAAAGATGGCATCGGGTATATTGTACATTCTCACAAGATCAAGATTGGTAGATCTTTTGCAAACACAGGGTAGTTGAAAAGGGTGATTAATGCAAGTAAAGATTTGTCTCTTATGTTTATCAAGTTAGGTGGTTCTAGACATGAACTTGAAGAAATCAAGGCTAACCATGATCAATTGTCACAAGATCTACACCAACAGTACGACATGAGGAAACAGTAAATGAAAGCATCGATGGTCCAAGTCCTCAACTTAAGGTTGAGAACTTGGAGGTTCCCTTGATTAAAAATGTTCTTATTGTGAAAGATAGACATATTGTTGTTTCATTCTCTTTTGTATTTGCATTGTTATGCAGCTTGATATTAGTCAATGGTTATTGGTTAATAGCTGCAATAGTTGATGTAGATGCTTATGGAAGTGATAGAATGATGTATGTGTTCAAAAATATTATTACAGTCCTGATTGTAGTGATGAGCTTGATGTGCAGATGGACAAGTGATACAAGACAAGTGGTGAGGCCATGTCCTCACTTAAATTTTGAATAAATATAACTTTTGGAGGTCCAAAAGCTTTCCAATGGGAAGGACTAATCTAGGTGGATACTTGTAAAAAATTTAAGTATTTCATATGCTCCAAAATTTAGTGCCATGTTGAAGAGCTCAAAAAACTGAATCCAACGCAACTTGAACGGGGCCAAACAAAGCTCGTATGCAAAAGATATGGCCAGTCAAAGTTGAGGATTGACCATACTAATTTGGTAGTACAATGATGACATCAACATGCTGGTGTGGCAAGAGTAGGTGACGTAGCAAGTGTAGGTGATATGGAAAAAATGTGGATCAATCATGTTTTAACATGTGGCTAATAGGAAGGTGCCATGTGGCACACTTACATGCTTGATGGTTCAAAAGTTATTGAGGAGGTTTGAACTAGTGACCTCCCCCTCACTAAATCCACACAACACCACTACAACATGCATTATTTTTGAGATATAAAGTGGTGGCGGTTTTATTTTTAACCTCATAAAAGTCATTTGGTGGGATTCCAAGCGGATTTTGTGGGATTTAAAGGCAACAAAATTGTTTTAAACAACAATTAAAGATCAAATCTCCTATAAGTAATATATATCAACTCCCTATAATTAAAATGTTAATCCATTAAATTAATCAAGCCTAAATTCATGGAAAAATAAAAGCTCGGCTTAAAATAATCTTTGAAGATTATTAAAAGGATTATTTTGTAAGGCTCAAATTATAAGAGCCATTAATTAAAAGGGGTGTGAATTATTCTAAATGGATTTTAGAGGATTTTAGGAGTTAAATGTTATTTTAAGGGGCATTGTGAAAGATTTATTATTGTAAATGGGAGATTGTAAAATCATATGGTTATGAACCATACTAGGAAATTTTGGTGTATAAAAAGGGGAATAGCCTAAGGTTTGGTAAGTGATTTTTGATTGAGAAAATTATACTGTAACGAAGTGGTGATTATGGAGAGAATTTTCTTGGACAGTTTTTGATAGTGAATTGTTCATCTCTGTGCATTGGGAGCTTGAATTCAAGATTATTGCACTTGAGAGAGTAAATTTTTTTTGTAATTCACTATCATCCAAGGAGACGTGAGGAGACTCTATAATATTTGAAGCCTTGTAAACCATTTTTTGGAGCATGATCAAGGATCAGTCACTCTTTGGAAAGGGACCCGAAGATGTAGTCATTTGGAAAACTTTGTTATCAACTTGTGTTTTGTCTTCTCTCTTTTATCTCTCTTTAATTTTGTTCATCACTTTATTATTGCTTTATTCATTTAAGCATTTTAATTACATTTGAAATCCCTTTAATTTAATCATTGTAATCAGTTATTATTCACATGCAACAGTCCTAGATCCTAGCATCAAATCATTTGAGATAATAGAAGAAGCAAGGTGTATAGGAATAACTTGCTCACATTCCCTACACATACCAACCACAAGTTGCAGCCCTTGGATGTTAGTTTCTTCTCTCCCTTCAAAAATTACTTGAAACAAAAAAGGATAATATGGATGTCTAATCACCGCCAAATTGAAATTAGAAGGGAAGAGTTGGTAACTCTTGTTAATAAGGCATTCACATAGGTATTGAATCCATGCAATATTATAAGTGGATTTTGGATAACAAGGGATAAACACTCACTTCCCCCCTAAGAAAGGTAAATTTCCTCTCACTTCCCACTGGCAATAAGGGATAAACACTCTAAATTGGGACCCCATTTCAAGCCAAAAGAATAGAATTATAGAATCAGGAAAAAATAATAGAATCTTTCAAGCAGGAAAAAAGAACACAAGCAAGCAATAAGAACTGGAACATAAGCAAGCGAAAAGAAGGGTCGACCATGAAATATATAGCTAAAAATTAAAGAACAAAAACATCAAAATTTTGCAGTAAGACATACAAATTAAATAGCTTGTTGTACCTTAAGCACTATCAATATCCACTAACAAGTCACAAAAAAATTTGCTTGCTTCTAATAAAAACTTATAAATATGTCTCCATTCTAAAGACTTTATGTAGGAATTTGGTTATGTGGAAAATTCATCCTAGAATAGAAGTATAGCATTTGATATTTTCACCACTCACATTGATTTTTATTCGCATAGAATTTTAATTCTAATAAGAGAATTATTGAATTGTTACATTAAAATAACATAGAATAAAGATGTAATAATATAAAACTAATATTAATAGAAATATATAAATATACATGTCGACATTTATATCTTTGATAATGTAGCACATATAAAGGTGTTTGTAAAATGTACATAAGAAAGTTACTAAGTAATAGAATCTTGCTAGTAGCATAATGCAATATTCACATACATTTATCAAAATTATGACAAATTTCTTCACATACATTTATCAAAATTATGACAAAACTTCATTCCCTAGAAAATCATATCCCATGGTGACCAACTGATGATGTCCCACTAAAGTAACATTGTGGAAACTCAACACAAAAGGATGTCAAGTTATGACTGCTCCTTCATTTAAGAAGCGTGGAATATCCCTTGGTGCAGGGATTCCCACTCCAATATGTGCATCTGGAAAAACATCCCCTAGGCCTCCTAGATAATCATGTCAAACCATCAGAATCACCAGGAACAACACATCAACCTATAGAATTCCAATGTCTAGTAAAGAAGCCACAAACCGTTAAGGAATATTAGTGTTCACCCAATATCATTCTGTAGCTTCTACAAATTTGAAGCCCAACACCATCTTGATAAAGACTATAGTTCATCTATTGTGTAACTTGAAAATTTATGCAAGTCTTTGGCTAGTAATTTCTCCTAGGAAGGCTAATTGTCAATGAGGACTAATTAGACAAATTGGTGTATCAAATTCCATAATGATTTTTGAAACAGAGCTTTAATCGAGATTATGATGAACTTCATCAGTAATGTCAGCTAAATTGATAGAAAATTTTGGACCTTCGTTCTACATCCCACTATGGTGAAGCACGATCCAATAGTTAAAACATTTAATATAAAGTATATTGCATAATCTAATCAAGGGTCTTCATCTTGTTATCTTACCTTGATTTACATGTTTTAAATTTAATTTTTTTAGAAGAATAATTAAATTTAATTGAAAGGTGAGCCAAATTGCCAATTGTTGCATTCACACTTCATCAACACATGGGAGAGCCATTGCAAATGTTGTTTGGATTGACATCTAGCTTTAGGCAAAGTACTTTGAAGCATTGAAAAGATAGATAATTAAATGGCTTGTTGTACCTTAATCATTATCAATATCCACTAACAAGTCACAATAAATTTTGCTCACTTCTAATCGGAACTTATAAATATGGTGACACTTATCTTCATTCCTAAGACTTTATGTAGGAATTTGGGTGTGTGGAAAATTCATCCCAAAATAGAATGATATATAGCATTTAATATTTTTTCCACCCACACTGATTTTTATTGGCATACCGATTTTATTTGCCACAAAAATATTTCATTGGTTTGAATACAAGTTTAATTTGCCAAGAAAATTATTTTATTAGTTTGAAAATAGGTGTAATTTGTCAATGAAAAAGTTTTATTTGTTTGAGTACAAGTTTAATTCTCCAACAAAAATATTTTATTGGTTTCAAAACAGGTTTAACTCGCCAACAAAAATATTTTATTGGTTTCAAAATAGGTTTAATTTGTCAAAAAAATATTTAATTGGTTTCAAAACAAGTTTAATTCGCCATGGAATTTTTTTATTGGATTGAAAATAGGTTTAATTTTCCAATGAAATATTTTATTGGTTCAAAAACAAGTTTTAATCACTAATGAAAATATTTTATTTGTTTCAAAAATAATAACTCGCCAAGAATTTCTATAAAGTTCTAGTGATTACAAAAGATTCGCCAATTGAATTTATATTTTTTCTTGAAAAAAGAAAAAATATATCAATAATTTATTTTTTTTGGAAATTATACAAGATTTTTCAGGTTTCTACACCTTTTCCAAGGGGGGATTCTTAAAGTTATCCATGCCATCAACCCCTAATTACATTCATGTCAAGAAACATGGCAAGAAAAAATACATAATTGTGGTTACATATTTCCTTGAATCACTATAAACAACCATGGAGACATACCATTGCCTAGTATTATGCATTACAAACCCTTTGTACTCTTTATCAAATATATTCCTTTGTTTTTAGTTTAGACCTTTAGTGTTTGATACCATAGAATAACTTGCAAATACTTTCAACTCAAAAAGATGGCTTAGTGAACAACCCTTTGTATGAATAATCAACTGGTATTTATATTCCTTTCTTTTTTGGTGTCTAGTTTCTCATGGGAATTTCAAGAGGGTATGGAATCTATGAAGTTGATGTGTAGGATGAAAGGAAGTCGAGTGCGTGAAAGATGCTTCCTACACTAATCTAAGTAGGGGATAGTTACAAAAGTTTCTTTAAACACCTTTATTAGTTACATCTACAAAATATGCACATTCTAAAATATGTAAAACATATAAGTAATGCAAACCATAGCACAATTATTATGTGGGAAAACCTTTTCGAGAAAAAATCCACCACCCCAAACAAACAACTCAACTTGTATTATCATCAACAACAACAACAGTTACAATACAAACTCAGAGAAATGCTCTTAAGGAGTCTCACACTACAACAAGAATCTAGAGAAATTCCTACAGGATAATGACATGTCAACAATCTTCAACCTGTCATCTTGAAAATGCACTAAGGCATCAAGTATTTATAGCATTCCAACATGAAGAGAGGTTTCCAAAACTTTCCAAAACCAAAACTCATAACTAAGGTCTGAACACGAGTTCATTATGACATGTTGTCATAGCCAAAACCCATAACTTTAGGCTTTTCTATTTCTAGCACTTGTCTCCTCAAAATTAACCACCACGAAACATGTAATGAGCCTGCATGCATGCAAATTCCTTGCATGTGTAGGTGCCTCCATCACATGGGTCCCACATGTCATAGTTAACTTGCAATTTATCTTACATGAATCTTCCACTATCATAATCAGTCATAAATTGACATAACAAGTTGTCATAGCCCATTATGTAATAACTTATTACAAATGCCACCATACTAGTCACAAATTTAGGTCCTCCAAAGTGGACACCTATCTCCACTAAAATAGTAACCACTTGTGAGCATCATAGAAAATTACAAGTGGATTCAAGATAATCCACTAAGTGGGTTTAGCATTATTGATACTTACCCTTAATTGTACAATGATGAAATTATGCATTTTATGGCTATTTAAGAGGATGTGTCTATTTAGTCATTTTCTATGATTAATTCAAGGTAAAACAATATGGTGAGCATCACTAGATCACTAACCATAGAAAAAGCATGATCAGGATGAGAGTCATAGAAAAAGGGAAGCAAGTATATCCAAGAGAAAAGGAAAGTACCAATCAACACCATTAAGGAGGGAAAATATATACATGATAAAACAAAATTTTCATAGAAAATACTATTTTACCCATAGCATAGATATACATGAGAATATCACAGATTGAGGGATCATATGCCACAAATTGTAGGAACACATCAAAATAAATAAGGCATGAATAAACAAGGGCCAAATGCAAAATTTTAGGATAAGCCATGACAAATAATCTAACAAGAAAATAAATTTCGAGGATAGGTGGGTAGGGATTGAGTATATAGTAACAATGAAAATTTAAACTCTAAGCAAGGTGTAACAATTAAACACAAAGAATGGTGGATTCCAAACCCTAACTTGATCAAAGATGAGTAATAAATAGTTAGAAACATTAGATCTAAAACCATATTATGGAAAGAATAAACCCTATAGGGTCTATAATAGTTGAGTTCCCACATAAATGTGAAGGAAAATAAAGAAACTTGACAAATATCTAATTATGTAGATTTATTAAATTGTAATTATAAATAAATCTATCATAGGATATAGAATTGAGCTTGACACTGATAAATACAATGATAATAAATGATGGAAATTAAACAAACAAAATAATGGTACTTAGCTCTAGATTTAATGGAGAATTTTAATGTGATAAATGTCATAAAAGGAGTAGTCAAGTTGTTAGGAATCTAAAATTTGTTTTTGATTAAGTAAGCAGGGAAAGGGCCATGATCCCGTGGTTACAAAGCCAGAAAAACAAATAGAGAAATAGGTTGGGAAAAACAATACCAGCCACCACCAGAAAATAATTGTAGACAAAAAAACTAGAGCCCAAAATGGCTCACAAGCCAAGTACCCAAAATTGCAACCACATAAACTTTAACAACATAATCAAAAAAAAATCCCCATATCAATCCACAAAATAGTACATAGACCATTTATAATATTAACCAAAGTCCAGCAGGTACGTAACCATAACATAGCTATCATGAAATAACAATCCAGGATAATAAAACTAAGAACCAATGTTTTTAGAGAAGCAATATAACCCGAGAAAAAAGATAACAAAAAAGAGAAGCAATGCCATTACCTAACATTGGCAATCAGCTCCCAATTTTTGTTGATTTGGGACACAAACTCCCTCCAATTAGGACCATCTTCATCTTCCTAGTCCTTCTTGTCTTCACTTTTTCCAATCTTCTTAAGCATCTTCCTGATCTTTGTTTGTCCTAAGACCGCACCCACCATGGCACAGTGCATGAGTCCATAGGTGACCTTCATCAAGGTGATGATTTCCTTCTCCATGTCATCCATTTATACCTGCATAAAATTTATCTTGCTTTTCAAAAAATCAGTGTTTGTATTTATGGACAAGGAATTTGGCACCCAAGGTTCTCTAGCACTTCTAGGGTTTTTCACCTAAAAGGAGAGAGATGAGTCAAAATGGGCAATGTCCCCACTCAAGAATAATGTAAATATGGATGAAATATGCCTAGATGCTATGTCTAAATGCAATAAAATGATAAAGGAAATGAATCATTAATGCAAAACCTAAGAAATGCTAGTTGTTTGAAAACACATTGTGATATGCAAAATGACCTAAGAATGCAAGTAAACAATAACATAAATGAAAGAGATTGGAGAGGTGCACCTGGAAAATGGAATGTGATGTAGAGAGACTTTGGAATCCTACAGAATTTTTTGTTGAGGCCAACTGGGACACTTACGCCAAGTTGGGTGACTTAGTCTTGTTTTGGGGAGATTCTACTGGAACAAGTTTCTGCCAAATGGGTATCCAAAAAGGCAGAAATCACTTTTTAGGACTGGTAGTGGGACTAATTTTCCATAGATGGCGACTTAGTCCACCTAGGAATCTTGGGAAATTTAGGGCAGGAATCTATAGCTTTCGGTCTGCACTTCTCTTCTTGACAGGTGTCTAGTTCAAATTATGCAGAAATCGAGCTGAAAGAGGCCTCTAAGCTTCAATTAGGGATTTTTTGACTTGAATGACTTTGATGGATTGTTGACCACTTTTAAAACCTTTCTCTTTGGCAAATCTACATACAAGACCTACAAAACACACATGCAAAGAGGGGAAAAAGGGTTAAGGGTTAGAGAATAGGGGTTTTCCTTGGTCAAACCTTGATTTGGTAATCAAACCTTGTAAATGAAATGAAATAAATAGAGAATGATGAATGAACAACATGTAATTCTACAACTCACCAAACCCTTGATGTAGAAATCTGGAGATATGCTAGTAGATGCTCCAATGGATGCTTGATAATGCTTAGAATGCTTGAGAAAGATGAATGAATGTATGCTAATGTGTGAATAAATGTATTAGATGAATGGGGGTGAAAATGAGAGGAAAACCCTTTATTTATACTTGATTTTACAGTATTTCTTGAAAATAACACATCACAGGCCGACCTCAAGGTTAAGAGAATAAAATCTTGCCAGAAAATTAAAATAATTTTGATTTTTGTGCCTAGTGGGAATAAGTTGCCCCAGATGGTGACTTGGTATCACTAGGTAAATTTTACTGGGTGTTGGGGATTCAAGTGTATTTAATGATGTTTAACAGGATTATTCTCTTAAACACACTTAAGTAGGGCCAGAAAGTGCATTAAGGGGCCATTTAGACATAAGAAAGGGTTGAATTAGTGATGAAAAGCCTAGAAAAGTGTGAGAGTTTGTTACAAATATTTACAACACTTTAAAATAAGACTTGGTAAATGATAAAAGAGGTTATTTAAGTGAATTATAATGAAAAGATCCTAGAAAAGTGTGAAAGTGGGTTACAACACTTCACAACACTTTTACAAAACATCATAGAATTCTTATTGATTCACAAGGACCCAAGATCTAATGTGAATGTATTAGCCACATTACAACATTAAATCTAGGAAAAATCAAGCCAAAATCACCAGGAAGGGCCTAAACATGAGAAAAAGTAGAAGGGTTACTTTTTTTTTCAAGTACAGTTAGCCCCCACTTTAGTGAGAGTATGAACCTACTTCAAACTCACACTAAAGTAGATCCACACGCAATCAAGAGGGGTTTCAATGAACTAATGCTAGCAAGATGAGACAAAAACGATCAAGAGGAATGATCAATCCCTCAAGATCAAGATCCCATGGAAAACTAAACATGAGCATAAAGAAACACACATGATAATGATGAAAAAGAATGAAAGGGGGAGGAGAAAGAGAGAGTTGGATCAAGCTTTGATTATTTTTCCATCCCGTTGTGGATCAAATCTAGGTTGTTTGTCCAAAAAGAAAAATTTATACTCACTCTGAGGTGCTAGAACTCATGACTGTTCGTCGGGAGAGAAGGCCCAAAAGGTGAGAAACATACACTCATAGCCGGTATGCACTCACACACACACAAGTGGCTATAGGGAAAGTCATGCCTCAAAATGGGCTTCCCACTCAACCATACCAAAGTTATACCTCTTGATAACTTTAATAAGGTGCAACAAAATAAAATGACATTTCGAGCTTCACGAGACAAGTAAAACTTCGCATTCTTGGAGCTCATGAACAAACGTGATGGCTCCACAGGCATGCAAGTTGTGTTATGCAAGGTGTCCATATAAAAAATGCAACATGCAACATGCAAAATAAATGTTCAAAGGAGTCTTGCTTAGTTCATTTGAGGTCTTTAACTTAGGGAACATTGTGTTTAATGTCTCCAAGAGAGGACCAATCAAAGAATAGAAAATTTGCAACTTAGGGGATGTAGTGTGTTGCATTGAGCCACCAAGATGAATGTAATATGCTAAGATAGATCATTCTCATGAAGGACACTACACCCAATGTCATCCACAAAGTGACAAACACATCGTATGAAGTAACAAGGCTCCACTAAGAACCAAGGAAAAAGGAAAAATGCAAAATGATAATGTGAATGTATGCCCCCACTTTAAAGGAAAATCTACACGTCGCACTATGAGTAATTACTTTAAAGTAGCAAATGAAAAATGTAAAAAAGAAAGAAGACATGAGAGCCAAAGTGGAAATCTCCTATGCCAAGTCATATGTTTCCAAGTAAGGTCAAGCGTCATGTGAGAGAAAAAGGAAAGGAAGAGGGGTTGCCCCCAAAATGAAAACACCAAACACATAAGGGATCTATGGATTTTGGGTCACTATGTTCTTTGCTATAATATTGTGTAAGGAGCTTGGAACTATCATCATTCCCGAAATACATAGAACTGGAAGAATGAAAAAAAGAGAGTGAAAACAAAGAAAAACAAAGATCCGATTGGGTCAACATGGAAGAGACATAGGGTGTCTTTATGCCTTGCATCGATACTTTGCATCATCCCCAAAAGGAAAACACAAGCCAAATGAAAAAGGAAAGGTGAAATAAAATGGAAAATCTTTTGGGTAAACATGAAGGATACATTTCGGTCTCAATGTCTTGCATCGTCCCCAAAAGGAAAACACAAGAAAAAAGAAAAAGAAAAGGAAAGAAAAAGCAAACATGAAAAGACATGAAATATCAATTCCTTGTCATCCCAAAAGGAAAACACAAGAAAAAGAAAAATGAAAAAGAAAAGGGTCCTTTTGAGTCAACATGAAAGAGACATTGCAGTCTCAATTGTTGAAAAATGGAGGTAATTATATAGCTTAAAACTTGTAAAACTATGAGATTGTAGATCTAATTAAGTGTTTTTTTTTACAAAATTCTTTGTATATGATTATCTGTTTAGATTAATTTTACGAATTGTAGAAAGAGATAGAAGATTGTAAAAGAATGAGACAAGAAGATAGAAGTGACACAACATATACATGGAGAAACCCTTTCAAGAAAAAAAATTCACCACCAGAATCAATAGTGCTTGTATTATTTAACCTTAGAATAATATTATAATAACACTGTATCAATCCTTTGCTTGATATGCTTCTTTTTCCTTCAACAATTCTTCTTCACAACCTCTAATAAACTCTGATTAAAAATCTCTTCAACTTGATGCAATTAATAGACAATAATGAGCATTGAAAACTCCAAAGAATTTTCAATTACAAGAGCTTGAAGTTCCTCTCAAAAACCTATACCTATTTTTTGCAAGTAGAGTTTCATCATGTAACATGAAGTCAAAACCAATGTCTCCTTAATTATGGGCCCCAAATTGAACTCCTAAGTGATCGTTGGTCAAGAAAATATCTTCCAAGCTTCTCCTCAAAATTGGTGCCGAAGAATTGGCCCAATTAACTCAGTCTTATAAAATATCTTCTCATGCAATAGTTGTTAACTCCAAGATGCCAACTTGGGTGCCCAAGGTGGGTCCAAGTCAATTTTTGTTAACAGAAACATATATCTCCATCAATTCATGCAATTATTATGTATGATTGATCATCCCCACTTAACTGAATGTAGCACCTATTATCTGTCATGCAACTGAAGTCACTAGTCATGCAACTCAAGTCAACTAAAGTCAACTGAAGTCAACTAACATGCAACTCAAACTAGCTACATGCAACTAAAGATAACTAAACCATAACTAAACTAAACTGAATTGAATTGAACTGAACTGAACTAAATTGAACTCCACTCATGTAAATGTCAATCCCTAACTTGTATGATCTTTACATGCATTACTAAAGTGTTGTCTATTCTCCAAATAGTTAATTGAACTCAAGGTGAGTTCCATCTTCCATGTGGGTGCACCATGTGCTCCTAATTTGTAGGAGCTCTTCTTGGGCGTCCCCACATGTTCCTATCATTTATAAATACTTACAAATGTCAATTTACATGTTCATTTCATTCGAATTTAATCTCTTTCTAATCCTAGTGTTGGGGAACACCTTGCAAGGACTTAAGAGATACATGAAATATGTTTAGGATTGCAATTAAATGGCATCCTATTCCCAACATTCTCCCACTTGACATTATACATTGCAATTATTCGAAACAAGGAATCATTATTATAAATAAAGTACAAGACTCAAGGTCCAATGGCCTTCCTGCACCATGAGAACTTATCTATAGGAACTGGTTTCGTAAGATAATCTACAACATTGATCAAAGTGTCAACTTTCTCAATCAATACCTTCCCACTCTCAACCATTTCTCAGACAAAGTGATACTGAATAGCAACATGCTTAGTACGAGCATGATACATAGGATTTTTGGCTAAACAAATAACACTCTATCACATTGAAGTTTAATTTGCTTGCAATTAAAACCAGTACCTTTCCCAAGTCTCTATAACCAAACTACCTCTTTGGAGGCATGTGTAGCAGCCATGTACTCTACTTTTGTGGTGGGCAAAGCAACCGTGGTCTATCTCTTACTCATCTAACTAACTGCAACTCCAAACAAAGTAAACACATAGCCACTTATTGACCTTCAACTATCCAATTCTCCTGCCCAATCTGAATCAACAAAACCATGTATGCCTAATGATCTGTGCATAATATCAATATCATTAGCACCATGATAAACCAAATATTAATCAAAAGTACCTCGTAAATATATAAACACCCTCTTAGCATAAGTCCAATGTTCTTTACCAGGGTTAGACATAAACCTACTTAGAACTCCCACTGCTTAGGCTACATTTGGTCTTGTACAAACCATTGCATACATTAAGCTACCAACTGCACTAGCATATGGAATTTTAGACATTTCCTCATAATCAAAATCAGATTTAGGACTCATGTCTAAACTTAACTTTGTGCCAATTGGTAAAGGAATATTAATTGGTTTATTGTCCTGCATGTTAAATTGTTTCAAAATAGTATCAACATAGTTGCTTTGAATCAAGCAAAGCTTTTTGTTACCTCTATCTCTGTTGATCTCCATACCAAAGATATAATTTTCAGCCCCTAGATCCTTCATCTCAAATGTGCTAGAGAGTTGTTCTTTACATTCTTTGATCATTACCTTGCTGTTACCAATAAACATGTCATCAACATATAAGATAATAATTAAAAGTTGATCATCAATACATTTTATGTAAACACAGTGATCTTCCTCACTCCTAACATAACCAATTTTCATTGCAAAAGCATCAAACTTCTGGTACCACATTCTTGGTGTATGTTTCAATCCATATAAAGATCTCTTTAACCTGCAAACCAATTCTTCTTTTCCTTTTACAACAAAACCATCAGGTTGCCTCATATAAATCTCCTCATCAAGATCCCCATGTAAAAAAGTAGTTTTCACATCCATTTTCTCTATCTCAAAATCATAAGCAGCAACAATAGATAAAAAGAATCTAATAGAAGTTAATTTAGCAACAGGAGAGAAGATTTCATTAAAGTGAACTCCCTCTCTCTGGGAGTAGCCCTTGGCTACTAATCTAGCCTTATACCTTTCGAGATTACCATCTGCTCCAATTTTATTTTTAAAGATCCATTTACAACCAATGGCCTTTCTTCCTTTGGGAAAACTCTCAAGATCCCATGTGTCACAAGTATCCAAGCATTCCATTTCCTTATGCATAACTTGTGACCAAATCTTGTTCTCATCTGAAGACAAAGATTCCCTGTAAGATCTAGGTTCATCATTAGTACTCATTAAAGCAAATATACAACAGAAATTAGGTGGGCTATACCTATCAACGAGATTTTGTTGTCTTTTGGATCTTCTCAAAGGGGTTTCTTCTTGTTCCTCAATATGCTCATCATGAGCATCTATCTCAGAAGAACTTTGTGAACTCTCCTCATCCAATCCATCCAATTGTTCTTCAACATGTGCATCTTCATGCTTCTTAGTATTTCTCTCAAAATGCACTGTTCGAGAAGTATCCTTCTCCTTTGGTTGTTCCTCTATTGAATAAGCTCTAAATTCCCTAAAAATCACATCTTTAGATAAAGTAATTTTTCGGATTAGAGGATTCCAAAGCTTGTAACCTTTTACATTTTCACCATAACCTATGAATATGCATTTTTGTGCTTTTGGATCCAACTTAGATTGCTTTTCATTAGGCACATGAACAAAAGCCTCACAACCAAAGATCCTTAAATGTGTGACACTAGGTTTCTTACCTAACCACATTTCATAAGGAGTTTTATCTTTAATAGATGAACTAGGAGATTTATTGATTAAATAACAAGAAGTACTAACAACCTCGGCCCAAAGGCACTGATCTAGCTTAGCACTACTTAACATACTCCTAGCTCTTTCCATTAAGGTTCAGTTCATCCTTTCTACTACTCCATTTTGTTGAGATGTATATGGAGTAGTTTTCTGTCTCACAATTCCTGCATGCTTACAATAATCATCAAATTCCTTAGAACAATATTCACCACCATTATCTGATCTCAACACTTTTATCTTATGATTTTATTATTTCTCAACCAAAGCCTTAAATTCTTTAAACTTATTAAACACGTCAGATTTGTTATGCATAAAATAGATCCAAGTGTATCTTGAGACATCATCAATAAATGGAACATAATATCTAGATTTTCCAATAGAGTCAATATACACAAGGCCCATTACATCTGAATGAATAATCTCTAATAATCTTTTAGCTTTATTTGTTCCATTAGGAAATGAATATCTAGATTGCTTTCCAAACACACAATGCTCACAAAAATCATTTTTTCCAATATTATAGTCATGAATAGCGTCAACCAATTTCTTATTAAGAATGGTCCTAAGACCTTTTTCACCAATGTGGCCCAATCTATGGTGCCACAACATACATGTATTTTCAGCTTTAGTTACATTGGTTGATTTATTCAAATTGGAGGTATTAAGCTTAAACAAAATCCCAATCTAAAATCCTTTATCAACCACCATATTCCCTTTCACCAATCTGCAACCACCTTTGTCAAATGTCACATGCATTCTAGAGTCATTGAACTTAGATACAAAAAGTAGATTTCTAGCAAGTGTTGGAATAGGTAAATCATCATTAAGGGTCTTAACCCTACCATCACAGAAACACAACTTTACCTCTCCTTTTCCCACAACCTTTGTTGCGCTATTATCTCCAAAGAAGGAATTCCCTCCATCATATGCAGTATACTTAGTGAACCACTCCTTGTTAGGAGTCATATGATAGGAGCAACCTAAATCAATAAGCCAAGAGTTATCACAAACAGTATTAGATGAAATGACCAATGCATCATTACTGTCATCTGAGGATTTCTCTATAGAAGCATCAGAACTCTTTTTCTTGTTCTTACAATCCTTCTTTACATGTCCAGGTTTCCCACAATTCCAACACTTTACCTTACTCTTACCAGGGGTTTTAGACCATCCTTTTTTTACTTACCCTTTCCTTTCTTGTATTCCTTAGGTTCCCTTTCCTTAGGCCTACCTCTTACAAACAAGGCATCTTGGGAACTAGTTTTAGACTTCATCCTCATCTCCTCTAATAGGAGACTAGGAATTATATTGTCCATCTTAGGATCTGCACCACTACCACTGATAGCAACAATTATATTTTCCCAAGATTTTGGTAAAGAACAAAGTAACAAAATGCAGTTATCTTCATCTTCTAGATTTACATCTACAGATGCTAACTAACTCAGAATCAAATTAAATCATTTAAATAATAGAATCACCATCTTTCATCTTTAAAGAATACAACTATCTTTTTAGATACAACTTATTAGTAAGAATTTTGGTTTGATAGATATCATTTATCCTCTTCCATAATTTATATGTGGTAGTTTCATCTGAAACTTTCAAGAGAACAACATCATACATAATCTTATGGCCCCTCTTGCCTTCTTATCAAGCTTATCCCAATCCTCATTTGACATCATTGTAGGTGACTTTGTCTCATTACAAACAGGTAACCACTGATCTCTCTCTTCAAGGAGATCCTCCATTTTTAGTTTCCACATCTCATAACTAGATCCATTGAATCTTTCAATATCTAAACAAGAATTAGAGCTCATTGTAATACACTTCTTTTAAAAATCAGCAATAACAAAATAGTAAAAGCTCCCACTGTAGCCAAAAAACCTTCAAACTTTTAAGAGAAAGACGTCCCAAACTCTACCCAACCATTAGCTCTAATACCAAATGTTGAAAAATGGAGGTAATTATGTAGCTTAAAACTTGTAAAATGATGAGATTGTAGATCTAATTAAGTGCTCTTTGTTACAAAATTCTTTGTATATGATTATTTGTTTAGATCAATTTTACCAATTGTAGAAAGAGACAAAAGATTGTAGAGAAATGAGACAAGAAGATAGAAGTGACACAACATATACGTGGAGAAACCCTTTCAGGAAAAAACTCCACCACCAGAATCAATATTGCTTGTATTATTTAACCTTAGAATAAGATTACAATAACACTGTATCAATCCTTTGCTTGATATGCTTCTTTTGCCTTCAACAATTCTTCTTCACAACTTGTAATAAACTCTGATTAAAACTCTCTTCAACTTATTGCAATTAATAAATAATAATGAGCATCGAAAACTCCAAAGAATTGTCAATTACAAGAGCTTGAAGCTCCTCTCAAAAATCTATGCCTATTTTGTGCAAGTAGAGTTTCATCATGTAACATGAAGTCAAAACCAATATCTCCTCAATTTAGGCACCCCAAACTGAACTCCTAAGTGATCATTGGTCAAGAAAATATCTTCAAAGCTTCTCCTCAAAGTTGGCACCCAAGAATGGGCCCACTTAACTCAGCTTTGTAAATATCTTCTCATGCAAAGGGTGTTAACTCCAAGATGCCAACTTGGGTGCCCAAGGTGGGTCCAAGTCAATATTTGTTAACAAAAACATATCTCTCCATCAATTCATGCAAACATTATGTATGACTGATCATCCCCACTTAACTGAATGTAGCACCTTTTATCTGTCATGCATTTGAAGTCATTAGACATGCAACTCAAGTCAATTGAAGTCAACTAACATGCAACTCAAACTAACTACATGCAACTAAAGATAACTAAACCATAACTAAATTGAACTGAACTGAACTCCACTCATGTAAATGTCAATCCCTAACTTGTAGGATCTTTATATGCATTACTAAAGTTTTGTCTATTCTCCAAAAAATTAACTGAACTCAAGGTGGGTTCCACCTTCCATGTGGGTGCCCCATGTGCTCCTATTTTGTAGGAAATCTTCTTGGGCGTCCCCACATGTTTTTATCATTTAGAAATAATTACAAATGTCAATTTACATGTTCATTTCATTTGAATTTAATCTCTTTCTAATCCTAGTGTTGGGGAACACTTTCCAAGGAATTAGGAGATACATGAAATATGTTTAGGATTGCAATTAAATGGCATCCTATTCCCAACATCAATGCCTTGCGTCATCCCCAAAAGGAAAAGAAAAAAAAGGAAAAAGTGTTGTACGACATATAGAAGAATGAAGGTACAAATAGAGGAATTGCACAAAGAGAAGGAGAACATCAAACAAAACATCACATGGGAACACGTTATGCATATACAAATACACAAAAGAAAAAGAAAAAAAGAAAATGTAAAAGACTAGTAGGGCAAGATGTGATTCAACCATCAAGCAAGTCATCTGCCTCCCAGTCTCAATTGGTATAAGCAAAAGGTGAATAACGCAACTAATGGACAACAACAAATGCATTACTAGGACAAGGCTAACAATTTCTTGCCCCCACTAAGTGCAAGCCAAGAATGAGTCGAGGTAGGTGATGGGGAAGGTTATGTAATAGTGAGAAGAGAATGTTCTACAACAATTACATGAGAAGGTGTTCCATGGTGGCTTATGGAATTATTGAATATCAATTATCACCATCAAAATGATACTTGCTTAGTATTTATTTCAATTGGCGACACTCATCACAGTTCTATGTCCAAGAATGCGATGATATGCACAATGCGGAACATTAGCATCTTTGGGATAGATCACCAACCTATTCATAGGTGGTAATTAGGATGAGTTCTTTGTTTAAAAGAATTTACAATTTCCTTTCACATTCAGGTGGTGGATGGAGAGGAAACTTGAGCTTTTGTAACTTGTTAGGTCTTTTGTGTTTGATAGATTCACCCTTTTCTCAAATGGAAGGAGGTGGAGGACCCAAAGTGATCCATTCATCCTTGTCATTTTCTATAGGTAAAGGTTGTTCATGAGGAAGGAGAACATTTAGATCGGGAGGGGAATCAAAGATCACTGTGCCATCATCACGAAGTCTCCAATATTCTCTAGGAGGCTTGTTGTCATGAGGAGGATCTTGATATCCCAACCCTGTTGTGTTTTCATCTTTTGGATTTTGTTCAAAGAGTTGATGAATGCCATGTTCAGTTGTTGTGTCACATCCTTGTTTGCTTAAAATGGTAAAACCTTTGCCATAGGTTTCTTCAAGGTTAATTAGAGTACAATTTTTTTTGTTATCACAGAATGGTTGAGGGGGTGCTTTTTTAGAAGAACTAGGTCCACCTGATGGAGGGAACTTAGGTCCTTTGTGTATTTCAAGATGTAAATACCCAAACATATTAGGAGGTGATACCGTAAGAAGGTCTTGTTGTTCATGGATGGATAAAAGGATGAATTGGCTTTGAGGTTATCAAGGCATTCATTTAGGAACTTATTCATGACATCATCATCTTCTCCAATTATGTCAACATCACGAGGAGAATAGTCATAAGGAGTTGAAGGAGCATGAGGAAGCTCAATTTCATTAGGATCAATTCCAAAGGTACAACTTGACATGTATACTAAATATTTTAATGACATCAAAAACTTATTAAAACACATAGCCATGATGCAAATGAATGAAAGCAAACTAAATGCAAGAAATGGAATAAAACAACAAATCTGGAAATAGTAACAGAGATGCAATAACAAAAAACATAAATGCAAAAAATGCTCTGAAAATGACAGTTCAATTACCGTGCAAAATGTGCAAGAGGACTAAGTCGCCCAATGTGGCGAATTAGTCCAAGTTGTGATATTTTTGAGATTTTTCAAAAAAATTAAATGGAATTTTATGATTTTTAGATTTTTAGATGCAAGTACAGTATGAAAATGCAGAATTTTTGGAATGTGTAATGAAATACAACGTAAAAATGTAAGCTATATGAGCTTTTCACTAATGCAATTTTGAAAAACCTAGGATGTGATTTAAACAATGCAAAACCAAATGC
Source organism: Sequoia sempervirens (assembly GCA_007258455.2). Taxonomy (NCBI): domain Eukaryota; kingdom Viridiplantae; phylum Streptophyta; class Pinopsida; order Cupressales; family Cupressaceae; genus Sequoia; species Sequoia sempervirens. The sequence goes on from VDFB02353493.1 coordinate 324,225,391, forward strand.
AACGTTGATGCAAGTTATACCTAGGATGTAAATGCACTTGAAATCAGAAGTAAAATGTTCTAATGTCAGGTTCACCAAAATGTGGGCAAATATTTTGGCACCTAAGGTTCTCTAACACTTCTAGGGTTTTTCACCTAAAAGGAGAGAGATGGGCCAAAATGGGCAATGTCCCCCCTCAAGACTAATGTAAATATGGATGAAATATTCCTAGATGCTATTAAGTATCTTTAATATAAAATTACATCTATATTTGATCTTTAATCAAAACATAAACTAATATAATTAATTAAAACTATTAAGTATCTTTAATATATAATAAATTATGTGTTTGTATGTATATATGTTATAGATAATATTTTAATATATATTAAAATTTAAGATATATTTTTTTAAATCTACCGAGTATTGATTAATTGATTGAGCCAAATCAAGTCTAAATAGAATATAAAAATAATAAAAAAGTACATTAATAATTCTTAATATTTTAGATCAATATTTAATTTGTGTTTTGTATTAAATTGTTAAAAAAAAAAAGTCTATTGAAGTGTAAATAAAATGTTTTCTTTTATATTTTACTTTTAATTAGTGATTTTAAAAATTAAAAAAATTATAGATATATATTTTTATTTAAAAACATTTTATTTGGATTAGTATTAATTGGTAATATTCATTTAAAGATGAATTAATTGTATTGTTTGTTATTATTTATTTTATGATGTTATTGGTTTTTATTTTATTAATTAATTTAGTAACTGTATTTTATTTGTATTATATATTGAATTGTTAAAAGATGTAAAAATCTTAATATTAAATGTATAGAAAAATGGTTAAAAAATTACATATTTTTCAAAAAATAAAATATAATATGTAATTTAAAATACAAATTATATAATTCTTATAATATTTATATTATAATTTATTGAATATTTTATAGAATTTAAACTAAAAAATTGATTTTATTAATATAAATATATTTAATATAAATTTTGAATTAGTATATTTATTAAAAAAATATTTCATTACATTTTTTTTTATATAATAAAATTATTTTTTATATGTTAAAGAATTATTTATTTTACTTCAAAATTAATTTATTTGTATTTACTAATATTATTTTATTTTATTTTATTAAGAATGATTTAATAATATATTTTTTTAATATATATATTTTATTAATACATCATTAAAATCTCTAATAAAAAATATTAAAGAATTTTTCATATATTTTGTTTAATATATTAAAAAAAATGTTTTATATTATTGATATTTTATAAAATATATTTAAAAAAATGTTTTATATTATTAATATTTTATAAATAATTTATTAAATATTTTATAAATATATTAAACAAAATATATAAAAATTCTTTTTACTGCCACAAACCATGGGCTCGAAAATAAAAAATGGCAGGGCTACATTATATTCTGCACGGGTGTGCTGCACGAGATGTGTCCCATCGTTTTGACAGCTGACAACCGTTAGAGGCAGGCAGGGCATGGCATGGCAGGGCATGGGATGGGCATACCATTTTGTATGTTGCATAGCCTACTCCAGCACGAATAGCAAGTGGAAGTTACGGAGGTTGCCTCGGGAGTAAACGGTCGTTAGCAAACAGATGGAGGAAATTTTAAAAACTACAACGACAATTTTCAACTTTAACAACAAAAAATACAACGACAGTTTTAAACTTTAACACCAAATTAGCGCACGATTGTACACCCGTGGGACGCTGTCAGAGATGTAGGACGATTATACACTCATTGGGGAGGGTACAGCAGGAGGAAGATTGGATTGCCATACAATCAAATATTCTTCAAAGATGCATTCATTTTAAAGCTCAGATGCAGGCACATGGACCATTTGGACATTAGAATTGGCTTGTTTTTGTCAGAGTTGTATTCAGTGGGAGTGGGATCAATGCGAGTCAAGTGAGTGGGTGGATACATGGGTTCCACAGTATCTAACTCCTTTATCTCAAACAATATCCATGACAAATGACACCATAGAAAGTTTAGTTGATTATGACCTGCTTTCAAATCTACTACAGCCAGGACATATTTTTGCAGTTGTTGCACCGCAGGGGAATGAAGAGAGATCAAACTATTGGTTGGCTCGATGTGTACAGGTAAAGCATAAGCTAACACAACCGATGGAAGATGATGATGGTTTTGTGTATCCTACAGGTTCAGTTGTGGTTGTAGGAACTTCATTGCAAACATACATGATTAGAAAGAATGACATACTTGCATTTGAGGACTACAAGAAACACAAAACCATTCTCATGTATTTGCACCTTGTTATAGCAACAAATTTTAAGTTGTTCAAGCATCATGCCATACCAAAGACAAAACAACTATGGACACTTAGTAATGTTGATCATGAAGCAATATTGGATACTCTTAAGCAAAGAGATGACCCTTCAGGCACACTTGAATAAAATTTTCAAGAATGGAAGGTACAATGCTTATGTTCATTATGATTAAGTTCATTAGTGTTCTTTATTTAATACTGATATTTTATATACTACTGCAATGCAGGTGTCTTTAATAGTGATATTTTGTATGCACTTTTGCGATATTTTTCCCAAGATTGATCATGGACCTACTACAACAATAGCCAACTCCGATCCTTTTGGAGAGGTATGGGATAGATTAGAACAATATAGATTGGTTATCTAAGCATCTTTTATAGTTTGCATCACCAATTCATCATCATTCAGGTTGTTTAGATTAATATAGATTTTTTAGTCTAAGCATCTTTTCTATTGTGACAATATAGATTTCTCATTTTCCCACTTTTGTGATATTCCTAGCATGATTGATCATGGACCTGCAACAATAGTTAGCTCTGATCCTTTCGGAGAGGTATGTGACAGATTACAACAATATAGATTGGTTATTTTAAGCATCTTTTATAGTTTGCATTACCATCTCATCATATTTTGTGTCATTTAGAATAATATAGATTGGTTATTCTAAGCATCTTTTATAGTTTGCATCACCAATTCATGATCATTCAAGTTGTTTAGATTAATATAGATTTGTTAGTCTAAGCATCTTTTCTATTGTGACAATATAGATTTCTCATTTTCCCACTTTTGCGATATTCCTGGCACAATTGATCATGGACCTATTGCAACAATAGCCACTCTGATCCTTTTAGAGAGGTATGCGAAAAATTACAACAATATAGATTGGTTATTCTAAGCATCTTTTATGGTTTGCATTACCATCTCATCATATTTTGTTTCATTTAGAATAATATAGATTGGTTATTCTAAGCTACCTTGATGGTTTTACAGGTGCTTGTTAGTCCAGAACATGAACATACGACTATTGTGGAAAACTGTGCCCTGAATGCCTCCAATAGGAAAATTTTGTAAAATTTGAATTCTCAAATTGGAAACAATGTAAAAAGGTCATAATTGTGTATGGGCATAATCTATACCCAGTGATGTTTTTTGAAATATGGGTCAAATGTCTAGCATTGTATAAAGGGTATGTTTAAAATGTAAAGGGGTTTGTATTTTAGAAACTCATAGGTTGAATTAGTCATACAGGTGTATGCTTTGTTACTGTTATTGGGACAATTTTGTAATAACTTTTTGTACTTAATCGAGCTACAACTGAAGGTTTTCTTCTTGGTTCTTTCCTGTCGGTATGCTCGTTTGAACCAGGTTTTGTAATATCTCCTATCTATAAATAATAAATTATAGTGGCTTGCCACTTTTGCTCCTCAAATCCAACTTGGGTGTAACTTCATTTTTAGCAACTTTCATGAGGTTTTTAAGGAAATCAATGTTTCCAACCTTGCCACACCCTATAAATTCATCAAACATGTCTATTAGGACCTGCACAAGCTTGATCCAACCTTAAATCTTGTTGCCCCCACGTTTCATTGACATTAGCAAGTTGTAACCACCATTTTTCACCTAATTTCACTCATTTTTGCCTCGCATGGCAACTCACCAACTCAAGTACAGACGTTTCCAGCTCTCTAAACTCACATAGTCACCTTATATAGTCCTAATAAAATTGTCGGTCCAATGTAGCTTGGAGTGATTTGGCATATTTGGGTGCAAAAGAGGACCATCCCTAGCGTAAATGTACCCATCCAAATGGGTTGAATAGTCTGTTTGGTCATACGAGTTGTTGAATGAAAGTTGCACCACTTTGCAACTTTACACTTCTTGCATCTAACAACTTTTCCCTCATCTGAAAACTTGCCACCATAGGAAAACGCCTCTAAGATAGCAAAAATTGGGAGAGGTTATTGTAGATGGGCCAAACACGATCCCATAGCCTCAAACGGAGAGTCTGTAAATGTCATGGTTTCTAAGAAATATCCCTTCAAAGATTGATTCCTTTTAGCACTTTGGACTCTTAAGGGAAATCGTCGGTCCAATGTAGCTCGGAGTGATTCGGCATATTTGGTTGCAAAAGAGGACCATCCCTAGCGTAAATGTACCCATCTGGACGTGTTGGAACAGTCTGTTTGGTCGTATGAGTTGTTGAATGAAAGTTGCACCACTTTGCAACTTTACACTGCTTGCATCTGACAACTTTTCCCTCAGCTGAAAACTTGACACCACGGGAAAACGCCTCCGAGATAGAAAAAATAGAGAGAGGTTATTGTATATGGGCCAAAAATGATCCCATAGCCTCAAATGGAGAGTCTGTAAACATCACAGTTTTTTATCAATATCCCTTCAAATATTGTTGTCTTTTAGCACTTTGGACTCTTAAGGGAAATTGTCGGTCCAATGTAGCTCAGAGTGATTTGGCGTATTTGGGTGCAAAAGAGGACCATCCCTAGCGTAAACATACCCATCTGGATGTGTTGGAATAGTCTATTTGGTTGTACGAGTTGTTGAATGAAATTTGCACCATTTTGCAACTTTACACTGCTTGCATCTAACAACTTTTCCCTTAGTTGAAAACTTGCCACCACAGGAAAATGCCTGCGAGATATCAAAAACCAAGAGAGGTTATTGTAGAGGGGCCCAAAATGATCCAATAGCCTAAAACAAAAAGTTTGTAGGCATCACAATTTCTAAGAAACAGTCCTTCAAAGATTGTTTCCCTTTTGCAATTTGGACTCTTAAGGGATTTTGCTGATTAAACGTAGTTCGAACTGCTCCGGCTGATTTGGGTGCGAAAGGGGACCATACCTAACCTAAACATAACCATCCGGACGTGATGGGACAGTCGGTTAGGTCATACGAGTTGTAGAACAAGATTTATTTATGTAGTTACAAGTATTTTTTCACCCTCCAACTGAACTCCAACGCTGATTTTCGTGTGAAAAAAAGCCATGAGACCATAGCTTGTTGCTTTCTTTTTAATGGAAACTAGTGGGCAGTAGAGTTAACTTCTTCATAGATTTAGCATTTGAGATTGCAAGAAGACATCAAAATGGCTAGTGTACTAAATAAATTCTTATGATTTCTAAAGAATGTTGATAACTCTACTCAACTGGCTTCTTTTTTCAAAATCATACAAATTGAACCTTGGCATCAATAGACTTTGTATATCAAACTACCACAATTCAAGTTTCAATGATGAATATTTATCATGCATGTTTTAAATGACATTCAAGTTTATGGTTGTTTTGTTGTTTATATGATGTTATGTGATATTCTAATCCTATTTCACGCTTCTATGCTGCATATATATATTTTTTATTTTTACATGTTTTTTTAACTAATGAACCCAAAACGAACCGAACCACCCCCAAAAAAATTTTAGCCGAACTGGCAAACCGAACCCCCGAACATGAACAAGTAACTTAGTTTGTAAGTTAGTTATTGGGAGTTGGTCGGTTGTTTTGTGTGGGGGAGAGTCTTAAAAAAAGTTGAGGAAGTCATTTTAGGGATTGATGAATGTAATTTTGTGAAGAATCAAATAAGATCATTTTGGGGGCAGCAGGCTTGAGACCCCTTTAAAGTTGGTTTGAGTGCTTTCTTTTCATTTTTTGTGAGTTTTGTGCCAAGTTTTCTCAAGGCGAGTAGTGAACCTAGATTTTGCATTATTGAGTAAATTATGAATTATTGAAGCCCTCCACCTACTATACCTTTCATATGGCTCAGTGGAGAGGATGTGTACAATGTGGTTTGAATGTGTGCAGGTCCATTTAAGAAAGGGGAAATGATTTGTGGGTCTTGGAGTTGTTGTCCTAAGCAAATCATTGCTTAAATTGCATGAAAATGAAGCTTTTAGCCTAGTGTTTGTTAAGATCAATGAGAGTGGGGGAATATCTTTAATGTTTAAGCATATTGGGGTCATAATAGAGGTGTCTGAGTCAGTGGCATGGTTAGGGGAGTTGTGCAAGTGGGACTTTCAATAAACCCTATGCATTTGCATGGTAAACAGATGGTTTCATGGGACATCCTGCTAAAGGACCTGTAGGTGTAGAATAATCTTAGAATTTATTATTTTATGACACAACTCAAGATTGTTTGGGGTGTTCTTGTGAAGATAAAATGTTTAAAGGGAACTCACTTTGTGAAAGAGGGCTAATTCACTAGCCTAGGACAGGTGTATGTTATTGGTTCTCAAATTTGGTCCAAAGGAGTCAAGGGTAGTTTTCACATATGTTTTCACCCCCACTCTGCATCAATCCATAGCTTGTTTGAAAGTACTTGTTTTAGGCTTTTAGCCATAACAACAAACCAAAGAACTATTTGATAAAAAGCTTTGGTACACATGTATGAAAAATGTGGTGGCATAGACAAGGCAGTGAATTGTTTGAAAAAATGCCTCAAAGAAATGTGGTCTCATAAAATTCCATGACAAGCAAATGCAATTGACAGTTGCTCCTAGTTATGAGTTATGTAATGTGAATTAATTGCATAACTGCTTAGGTTGACTTTGTAAAAACTATATTGTAATTGAAATTTTTTCATCTATCAGCATCTAGTTGTTAGTTATGCAATGTGAAATAATTCTTTGAGCTTGACAGATGTGCAATGTAATGTAATTAGCGATATGAATATAAACTACATAATACAACCATTCTTTTTTATGCTCTTGTACATTGATATTTAACCATTGCTCACTTGATTAAATTTTCAAAGAGTTTAATCATGCACATGAGGAAGAAATTAAATTTTGATTGTCAACTTCTATATATCAAATTATCCATTAATCTTGAGTGTATCTCCATATACAAAAATGGCATCAACGCCAACTCAAACAAAGTTTTACAAAATGTGGCATATGCCATCTCAATGTCTATTCAAAATTTACATGCCAAAATGTCTATCTCATCCTAAACTACTGTGGATTATCAGAATGGAGCCTCTTTGCAGCACTCATTGGCTCTAAAGGTAGCTACACAAGAAAAATTCAAACCACAATTGAGATTAATTATACTAGATGATTTAAAATTGAATAATTAACATCAAAATCAATATACATTGAATTATAATTGAACTCTAAAATTGTAATCTTGATTACCTGAAATATACGTCTCTTCAAAGGGTCAGGAGTCCTAGAATATGCCCCTCTCAAAGAACCGACCAAATCAACTTTTGTAATGTCAATATATATATGTGAACAAAAACATAAAATTGATCCCAGTTAGCATACAATTGTCGATAATAGGAACATATAAATACCAAACACAAAATAAAATAAACACATACCTCTTTAGGCTGATCTTTTTCTTTATCTCCTTTAGGTGTTTCGACACCTCCTCCTTGAGGTGTTTCAACACCTACTCCTTCAGGTGTTCCAATACATACTCCTCCAGGCGTTGTGGCACTTGTCAACAATGATATATAGCTCATAACTTCATGTACATAAAAATGACAAGTACATATGAAACTACCAATCTATGTCGATGTATGTATAATCAATATAAGATCTTAAAAATATTAATTCAATTGAATTTGAGTTCAATTACCTTCCCCTTATCTAACATTGCACTTCCATAATCTGGACAAGGCTGCACCTTGCTCGCACTTGTCAACAACGACATATAGCTCATAACTACCTATACATAAAAATGACAAGTACATATGAAACTACCAATCTATGTTGATGTGTGTATAATCAATATAAGATCTTAAAATTCTTAATTCAATCGAATTTGAGTTCAATTACCTTCCCCTTATCTAACATTGCACTTCCATAATCTAGACAAGGTTGCACCTCGCTCGCATTAGGTATTTCCTACAAGAGGAAAATAAGATAAACATATAAGTTATTATATAATTTCATTTATGACAATTCAAATGACAAGCAAGTATATAATAAAAAAATGTAAAAGAGTGAGTGCAAAAATATATACTGTGTGTGTGTCAAGGCCAAATGAAATGGCCCTAAGGGTACTATCAGTCACCTGTGCGAGCTCCTCCTTAGACATCAACTGTTAAATAGACCATGTAAATAAATATTAGTACATTATACTATCTCTTATTAATATTCATTTAAAAACAAATGCAAGTTATGAATTTACAACTTAAATCTTACATGTGTCACTATTCCAATGTCTCCCTCTCTAGCAGGAGAGGACTTTGTAGGGTGCACTCCACTCCCCTGTGTCTAATCTATAATGTCCACATTATGGAGGTCATAATCAGAAGTGTCCAAGGGATGCTCAGCAGGCTATACAAGAGGACCCAAGCATATCTGGCAGCACATGGAGGAAGTATGTGACACACAAATATGTGGACCTGACAAGGATGACGCAACAGCACTCGAGCCATCGCCAACATCACCAGAATGTGGCTGAGCTACTATGGAAGCATTCAAAAAAAAAAGATCACTCAAAGAGTGAATAGCCTGGATAGTCTATGTGGCCACATCCTGCATAATATTTGGATGGTATACTGGAGGTGGCGGAGGAAGGGGAGGAGGGGGAACATATGGACCTCTCTAACTGCCCTTGGTCTATCCTTGGGAATACCTCCACCAACGCCCTAGAAGGGCTTAATTTCAAAGTAATTGACATGATTCCCTAACACAAACTCAACATATAATTTTTTAATAAAGTAAAATGGTATATCACAATTGTTGTTTGGTGGTTTAACAAAAACCATACACCAACGATCCCAAAAGTTATCTACAATGTCCCTATGCGTGCACCATTTTATAAAAAGTTTTGGTTTATTAACATTAATTGGCAAACCAATGCGGGGGTTAACAAATAAAGAGGCTATTTGGGCTTTCGTTATTCCAAGATCTTTCACATCATCATAAGACAATCCACATGCATAATATTCCCTCATGTCTTCTCACCACAAATGAAAGGCATTATGTTGGGTGGAGAGAGTTTCTATATTTTTAATTATTTCCTTCAATGTGTTTGACATCTTGAATAATCAAGGGATTCTCTTATAAACTTCAGAAATGCACTTTAATTGCTGTAATTTTTCACCAATTAATTCTTCAATTGATGGCTAGGGAGGTGGTGGAGCGTTTGGCATTTGTGCATTTTCATTCTCAGCTGGTGGATCATTTGGAATTTGTGCATTTTCATTCTCAGCAACCATAATGCCTAATTAAAGTTAAAAACTAATTAATCTAATTGAAATTAGACAGTATAAATAAAAATATTGTAAAAATACCCTAGTTTTTTAAAAAAACCAAAAAAAACCCTACTTTTTAACAAAAATCTATAAAATTCTCTAATTTTTAATACAAATACATAAACAACACTATTTTTAAATCAAAATCCATAAAAAGAACATTCATTTTTAATCAAAATCCATAAAAAACATTCATTTTTAATCAAAATCCATTCTAAACTCAATTTTTTCATAAAAATTCAATCAAAAACCCTATTTTGGAAAAAAAAATCCATAAAAAACTAACTGAAATTATACAAATCTAATTCAAAATTTGATCAAAGCAAAGAAAAATATAAAATCTAACCTTTTCAAAGTGGATATCGACTAAATCGGATATCTGTTATGCAGAGAACCTCCTCACTGTGCGCCCACGGCTTGTTTGTGAATGTGAAATGATTTTAATAGGCCCGAAATATGTATATATATATTTTCCTCAAATTGGATATTCGATATGGATATCTTGGTTTGGGTATTTCTTTGGAGGTGTGTACTGACACCCAAGCCACAAAAAAGTCAACTCGGCATTTTCATGTTTTTGGGTCGATGAAAAACGTAATTTTTTCCCCATTGCCATTTTTTGGCCCATCATGATCCTGCACATACCCAGATGAATGCCATCAATGGTGTCCCCCAAATATACAAGATGAGACTCCACAAACAAGTTTGAAATACCTGTTAGGAAGTCATCCAAAGTAACCAAATCTGAAAGACTATGTATGTCCTATTGTACTGAATCACAAGGATCTCAAACTGTGGAATCACAAGTATCATCAACTGCAATAGTAGATAGAGGAGATAGAATGCATGGATCAAGTACTGGATTTGATGTGAGAACTCCCAAGTTCAAGAATTCAAATGTCTCCTCTTAGTCATGGTTAATATGATCAACAATCGAAGGAACAAGGTCATCATCAGAAGCAAAATCTGCAAAGGTATACAACCAATATGAATGATCAACTGCCCTAGTAGCAATGATCTCTTGACTCTCCAAGTCTCGAATGATGACTGAATTGGGTGTGAACTTCATAGTTCTCCCATCTCTTCCATGTGTAATTTGATAGATGGAAAGAAGAGTGTTTGTCAAATGAGGAACACACAAAACATCTTGGAAAGTGTTGTCCCCAAAACTAATAGATCCCTTCCCAATTACACTCATGTATGTATTGTTTCCCATCAAGATAGGAGACATAGTACAAGGTTTAAATGAAGAGAATATAGACTATGAAGATGCCATATGATGAGATGCTCCTGAATCTAGAATCCATCTCCCTGATCCTAGACCTAAAAAAGCACAAAGAGCTTGACCTTTATTTCCTAATGTAGATGCTTGACACTTGTCCTTTTTAGACTATTTTGAAGGAGGAGGAGGATATTTAGACATTCTAGAAGGAAAATCAATGTGATTCTTTTTGAGAAGATTTTTCAACTCATAAATATCCTTCTTATAACAATATTGTTCTTCATGTCCATCCTTCTTGCAATATGCACAAGTAGGCCTCTCCTTCTTAGATGTTTCCCCTTTGGAAGAGGATTTTTTCTTTGCTTGATCTGAATGTGGATTATTCTTTGCTTTCTTTTGTTTCTTATTTGATTATGATTCTTTCACTTGACTAACCAACAATGCCTAAGATTTAGAAGTCTTGATGAGACCCATTGAGATAAGCTTTTGTTGCTCATGTATCAACATCTCAGAAAATGATGCAAATGAAGGTGTAGTATATGCATACCCCATAGTCAATCTATGAGTACGAAAGCTAGAAACAAAAGAAGCATGTAATCAAGACCAAGTTTGTTCATTGTATTATAGACCAACTGAATGTCCTTCTTATCAATTCCACATGCTTTACACTTCTCTCTAAGATCATTAACCTTTGTGATGTAGTCTTGGATGTTTTCAAAGTTCTTAGGATATAGAGTGTGACCTTTTATCATTAGAATACTCCATGCATTATGTTGAATAATTATATGATGTGAGCAAAGGAACCTTAGAATGATCCATGAAAATGACAGAGAAAAAGAAAATAGATCAAAATAATGCACTAAGAGACCCCCCCAAACCACTCAATCATGAATCCCCCCAAGCAATATCTAATTTCAAACTTTATATTTAGTGCATTTACAGTTGCTAGATGCCAAAAACATCAAGCTAGACTTGATCTTGGTACTTACAGATGCCAAAATAGGCCACAAAATCAAGTACAATTTTTGGTACAAAATGAGATCAATCTAATCATACCACTGAGAATTACACAAAAAATTATGCAATTTCAAAAAAAATTGCGCCCAAAAATGTTACCGTAGGAGCAAGATAAGAGCTCCCAAAGTTCCCAAAATGAGGACAATGAGGCAACACTTGTGAGAATCTGCAATTTTTGGAAAAACCAGACACCAAAACAAAAAATTGATTGTACCACTATGAAGAGCACAAAAAATAATCCCAAATAAAATAAAATTGCTCGAAAAAAGGAGTCAAAATGAGCAAATTATGGGCCTCAGAAGTTCAACTACAAAACTGAAAACTCCATTGGTGAGGGGGGAAAAAAAAATTAGACTACTGACATCATCGCTAACACAATGATGATGTCAGCACTCCAAGCGATTAAAATTGATGCCTTAGAGGGCATCAAAAAAGAATATGCTTGTTCGATCAACGAAATATTCAACTAACGGGATCTAGCGTCGGAATCTTGCAAATCCATGAAATATTCGTTGCCAGTACAGAGAATCTTGGGCAGAATATTCTTGATGCCTGACTATAATAAATGGTCACCGATTTGATAAAGAGAGGTCAGATTTTTAATGTCCGCAGATTGCCAAATATTATGAATGACCTGTCGGTTTTCCAACAGCGACCGATTCTTTTTATAAAGGCCACCGATATTGTTGATTACAGCCTGTGGCGGTTGAATGGAGCCCAAAGTGGTGACCCATTTAGGGTGTGCCACTTGGTGCATAGAGGATGGCTGCAATACCCTACCAATCTACAGAGTACGACATGCTACGCAAGTCTGAAAAGGTTTTTTTAAAAAAAAAATTAATAAATTTTTCTGAAACTATATAAATCGACTATGATATGAATTTTAATAAAAATTCAAAATTTTTGAGCCGATAAAAATATTTTTTTTAGAAAAATTTGTATCTCTATAATAATGATGCGACCTGGGGGCCGTACGGCTCCCTGGGCAAAAACATTTTGCATCACCAGACAACTGCTCCAATTTGGACAATTTGGCAATCGATCTTAGGGTTTTTGGCCCTTCTAGACGTGATGGCAGGGCCAGATTTGACCCAAAATGGTCCAAAAATGCAGCTACCTTCTTGATCTAGCAACCACTCTTCAGCTTCAAACCCTCATAGATTTGGCCTCGTATGTTCGATTTGGACGAAACAAAAGGAAAATTTGACTTTTTTGAACACTATAGACGCAATGGTGAGCTTAGATTTGCACCAAAAAGCTCTGATATGAACTTGCAATAAAGAGCCAAAAATGGAACACCCCCAAATCTGGTATCTCTCTTCATAAAAAGACTCTCCAATGGCATCCAACCTACTCTAATACCATGTTAGAGTTAAGATATAGCTCTGATAACATGTTAGAATTGGCTATGGCTACCAAGATCTTGAAACCAAATGGAAAGCACAAAAAGAGAGAATAGAATGTGATAAGAATAAAATGTATTCTTATTAATTATGATTCAATGATATGATGTTATGATGTGTAATGTAATAGAGACCCCTTGGTTATATAGCCAAGGTGAGATACAAGATGTCATAGGATTATGACAAGTGTCTTAATCATATGACATGAGACAACTAATCACACTTACCTAGGTTCACATTTGTTACAAGTCTAAAGATAAGATAACAACTAATGACAATTAACACCTTCTACAGAGATTCCTTCCTAGGACCTAAGTAAACTTAACACGTGTAAATAGGTCCCCTAGTAATGAATGAACTAGGTAAAAGATTGAATTTACACTAACAATATATATATATATGTGTGTGTGTGTGTGTGTGTGTGTGTGTGTGTGTGTGCATAGAAACATATATATATATATATATATATATATATATATATGTATGTATATACATACATACATACATACATACATACATACATATATATATATGTGTATTTATACATACATACATACATACATACATACATACATACATACATATATATATCATACATACATACATACATATATATATATATATGTATGTATGTATGTATGTATGTATGTATGTATGTATAAATACACATATATATATGCACGTATATATATAAATATATACATATATACATATTCCTTATAAAAAAATTGAATATGGAATCAAAATTAGCATAGTCATATTGATTGAATTCAAATAATATCATGAGGAAGATCTTATGAAGTCGTGGCCTACATTCGAATTAAGGAAAGACATTCAAATTTCAATAGTGGGGTGGCCAAATTAATGTAAAATTATGAATGAAATGGCCCCGTGATGTTGCGAATAGGTAAGGGAAACATGCATTTTTCCATTTTGGTAACACAAGATTATTGGAAAAGAAATCGGTAGGTGGTCTCGCAGTGGAAAATGGGAAGTCAAGAAAAAAGCAAGCAGTGCATCGACCCATTAGGGAAAAGCAGGAAAGAGCTGAGAAAAGCCATGAAAAAAGGTAAAAGTCATTGTTTTTTTGTTGATTATGAATGATTTTTTTCAGGACAAGCTATTAAAAAACCTTCAATTCCCTTCCTTATTGTCGAAATCATTCAAGCTTGTTGACAAAACATAAGATACCCATTTACTGCAAGTTGTATTTTGCTTAGAACTAGGGCTTTTGATTTATAATCGATTATTTCTTGATTTATGTTGCAGAGGCCTCATCGTCCAACCTGTGCATGTGCCATATCTTTGTATTTTCTTCTATCGACATGAAAGTTGAACCTGGTTATGCCTAGTATAAATTATTGTTATCACCTCAAATTGATATGTTATGCATGTAAGTTATTAACTAGATCATGGTTATTCGGATGATATCTAATAGCCAAAATTATTATTTTTATTGTATGATTTTGAAATCATCATCGTTACCCTTAAAGGAAAAACAGTTGTATCTCTACTATTGTATTTCTTTTATTATTTGTGGTTCTTCCTGTCAGCTAGGCCAAACAATTATGTCACCTGAAATGGGTGCGAAGGCTGCTAACATCATTCATAGAATGATGTACATATATTTATATGTCATTGATATTTTAGCATGTTGCCTCGTTCTCCTTGAATGATGGAGGAACAATTACATTTTTCCATTCTATTATGTTGACATCGATCCTTAAGATCGATTGCAATATACCATTTGTACATAGAATTAATCGTTCAATAGAATGATCCCCATTTTCTTTGCATACACGTGATGCTCGCATATGTTGATTTCACCAGTTTGTTTGCATGCACACATCGTTCTCAGAATGATTAATATGAATGTGTTTTAACAGAACTCTAGTCTTTGAACATTGTAAGTTGATAATCGACATTTCTTCAAGGTTGACTAATGATAATATTAATGATGAAACCAAATAATCATTCGACTATTAAGTCATTTCTAGAATGATAGTAGCTTGACTTATATCCATAATAGTTTCCCATAGAAACTCGGGTATCTCTCTCTTAACCCGAAACAGTAATTTAAATGTTCCATCTTGTATGTGATTGGAAATTTCAAGCATAGCGTTTGATTCTTTTGTTTGCTCAAAAAGGACATTAGTATTTTCTAGATAATTGTTTAACTGGAATGATAGAACATTGACCGTTTACATGATGTACTAGATAACCTGAAACTATTAATGAAACATATTGGCATAGTAACTTGTAAACTTCTACAAATAACATTGTTTTTCTACAAACAATATTTGTTTTGATACAAACAACATTGTTTTACTACAAACCATATTTGTTTTGATACAAACAACATTGTTTTACTACAAACCATATTTGTTTTGATACAAACAATGTTGTTTTGCTACAAATAGTAATTGCTATGTTACAAACAACACATTACTATGTGAAAACTGTTCAACAGATCTTTTCTTATTTCTTTGGAAACGGAAAATTCACATCTTGTATTATTGTTAGATAATATGTCAATCTATAGCATTTTTATGAACAAAAGGAATCTATTACAATGGTTTTCATTTTAGAATGTATGCACAAATATATTAACTTAAGTTGGCACATATATGTGTATGCACATAGACCTTCGTCTATATACATACACATACTTGTGGTATACCTTCTTTTGTTACTTATTTAATTTATTCTTAAATGAATACCAGATTACATTGAATGTAGTCATGTGACATGTGTCTGAAATGAATGGATAATGTATTGAACAGGTACATTGAATTATTTATGATTTTATTAGGTTGAGGAAATAAGTATACTGAATTATTTTTCCATAGATATGTGTGTAAAGAATATTCTCTTTATTGAGTAGAACAACAACACCTAAGTAGACTAAAGCACCTCAAGGTAGATGTTTCTAGAGGGTAGATAGTTGCTAACAAATAAACTGTGTTGTTGAAAGTTACCTTCCGGTATGGGTGTTGAAATGGAGTTCAAAGGGTATAGGTTTTTCTTTATATCCAAAACCTATCTTTTGTTGTTGCAACTAAATTTTATGCTTGGCCAATCAATTAGCCCATTATGTATGTATGGACTTTGTGATAACACTTTTTGTCATTCCTAGCATAGATCTTGCATTTTTATAATCATAGTTAGAGATGCATGTTGATGTTTGGGCACACACCAGATTCCACTTTGCAGATTGTTCTCTTGATAAATTTTTCTTGCAAGGTTGAGTATTCTTCAAGTTGGAAGAATTTTGAGGAAGCGTAAGCATCGTGGTTGGGTAGTAAAGTACTTCAACCATGTTCTTGTCCACTAGTGGAGGCGAGCGTCAAGAGGAAACCTTGGATGTAATCAAGATTATCATGGACTAAGATGTAACCTTGATGTAAAATTGTATAATATAATTGAATTTGTGGCCTAATGAGCCAAGTCAACTTGGATATTGTAATTGACATTGGAAATGAATATATATAAATTTGACTCATTTTAATTAGACATGTGTTGCTATGATTGAAAATAGTTGCTTAGTTATGTCTTTTTAAAATGAAATATTCATAATGTCATTTGCAATAGTATAATTAAGTAATGATTAGAATGGGTTATTACATTTGGTATCAGAGCTTAAGGTTCAACTCTAGGCCTTTTGAGTCCAAAATAGTCATGACTAGGGAATAGTTGACCCTTGACCAAATTTAGTTGTCCTGAGGATTGACTGAACCTAGATTGAATACAGGTACGGGAAGTTCTAAGTCAGGAAGAAAGAAAGGGAAGACCATTAGGACCTCTAACAAGAAAGTCGTAGTGGAAGAAAACACCAAGACTGAGGTTCATCCTGAGATTCCCGACGATGAGACTCTAGCTCAAGCCCTCACTCGACTTAAGTTGGAGAGGGAAAAGAAGATTGAGGAGTTGAAGCAAACTCCTAAGATTAAGAAACTTTTTGCAATCAGAGATTGGCCCCTAGGGTGTGGACCAAACACACCCTTATTAACTAAAGAGGAAAAGGAGAGATTGCATGCTCAACCCTCTTCTTCTGAGAAAATTGATGTAAATTCTGACGAGGACCCAAAGGATTTTCCTCTCTCTAAGAATGAGAAAATTGATTAATGTAATCAAAATCTTTTGTAAATAAGAGCTTATTTTCCCACACTTAATATAAATAAAGCAAGATGTTATTTTGGTGTGTTCAAGTGAAGAACTCCAAACATGTTTACTGTGCATGAATGTGTATGTCTTCAATGAATGAGTGATATATGCATATGTATGTAATGTTATGTGAATAAGAATGTTTTACTTGTAGAACCCAGTGTTAAGTTATGAAAGATGTGAAATGTGATGCAAGTCAGTTGTAAGCTAGTATGGTGACCACCATGCAAGAGATGGGTGGTAGTGGGTCAGACAATGGACCAAACAAGAGGCTAGAACAAATTCTAGAGATTTTGAATAGGCAAGAGGCTCATATGGATCACATAGAACATGAGGTTTGAGTGGCACACAAGGACTGGGTTCACAGGAATGCAGAAGTTAATTAGGGAGAAGGCAGTCTAGGAGAAGACCCTTGAGGTCGAATTGACGAAGAACTAGGAAAGGATCTCAAAGAGTAGCACCACCTAAGTTTGATGGGAAATCCATTAGAGTAGGATTTGATGCATGGATCATTGAGATGGAGAAATATTTTGGACTCCATAACCTATCTAATCAGACTAAGGCTGCATGGGCTACGTATTAGCTTTCAAGAGAAGCAGCTACTTGGTGGGATAATGAAACAACTGAGAGGAATCGTCAACCTGCTGAGATTACTTGTGAACTCTTTTTTCAATCTTTTAGGAAGAGATGGTTACTACAACTCTTTTTCAACAAGAAGGTGACATAATTCCAAAACCTAACTCAAGGGAGCATGACTGTGACCCAATATTGGGAAAAGTTCACCAACCTACTAAAGTATGTGCCCCAATATCAAGGACACAAATGTTTCTATATATGAAAGTTCATATTGGGACTCACATCCCACATTGGAGTAGAAGTGGACATGCATGATCCTCTCACCATGAACGAAATCTTCTTGAAGGCCACTAGACAGGAGAAAAAATTGCAGCAATTATCCAATTACTGTAATAATTCAAATCCTAAGTCGTGGTTTGGGAATAAGAAGTTTCATAAATGAGACAACAACCATCAAATCTGAAATATCAAGAGGGGAAGTGAGTTATAGGAGATAGGAGAAGATGGTAAAGGTGGAAAGAGAAAGAAGTTAATTAATAACAAAGGCAAAGACGACCAAAAGTAGAAGGGCTTCAGAGAGGACAAGCCAGGAGGTTGCAAAGGGCCTCGCTACAAGTGTTATACTTGTGGATGCAATCATTATGCCTCAAATTTTCCATATTAGTTGAAGTCGTGAAGGGAAGGAAACTATCAACAATCTCAACATCATCATATCCATGTTGCAGTGGATAACAAGCAAGCAGAGTATCAGGCTTCACCAATACAATTGACGGGTAAGCTTAATGGTTGAACTGTCTCTATTTTAATTTATACCAGAGCCACTAAATGTTTCATAGACCCTAGAGTAATATCCAAGATACCTATTAGACCTAGATACATGGAAAACTCATGGATAGTCTAGTATGGAAACCGAGCAGAGCAGAGGGTAGATATTTGTCTCTTTTGCAGCAAGTTAGAACTTCCAACCTTCCAAAACTAGGTCAACCTATATGTGGCACCTTTAGGCGCATATGATGTAATTTTGGGAATAAATTGGTTAATCAAGTATAAGTCAGTATTGAACTACAAGGATAAGGTAGTTAGTTGTCTGGATGATTATGGGAATCCAATCGAGATTTGTGGGATGCAAAGACCCTTAGACCATCAACTAGAAACACCAACACATGGAATGGCCAATGCCTTAGAATGTTTCTGAAGTCTGTAGCTTCATGGGCCTTACGAGATATTGTAGAAAGTTTATGCAAGGGTTCTCCTAGATTGCATCTCTAATCACGTCACTCCAAAGAAAGGGAATACAGTTTGAATGGACCGAGAAGTGTGAACAAGCATTCCAACTCCTGAAGGTGAGGCTCACAATAGCACTAGTGTTGACCATCCATGATCCTAATGGAAGATTCACTATAATCACAGATGCTTTAGGAGAGGGATTGGGAGCAGTACTAATACAGGATGGATAAGTGGTAGCGTATGAATCAAGAAAACTTAAACAACACGAGGTGAATTATGCACTGCATGATTTAGAGTTGGTCGCAATAGTTCATGCCTTACAGATGTGGAGGCATTATCTCTTGGGAAATCCGTTTCAGCTCAAGACAGACAATTTGAGCTTAAGATGCATTTTTACTCAGCCAAACCTTAATGCACGATAGAGAAGGTGGTTGGAATTCCTTAGTGAGTATGACTTTGGAATTGAGTATACAAAGGGAAAAGAGAACATAGTGGTTCATGCTCTTAGTAAACAAAAACATCTAGTAGCCATGATCTCGAAAAGGTCTAATCTGAGACAACAAGTGAAACAATAGTTGTCAGTGGATGAGCACTATGAAAGAGTGAAGAGTTCCCTAACAAACAATCCATCAGATCATCGGTTCAATGGATATGAGATTGAATCGGATCGTACTTTGAGATACCAGAGAAGAATGTACATTCCTGACTCTGGAGAGCTGAGGAATTTGGTTCTAGAAGAGGTTCATAATGCACCTTATTCAGGACACCCCAGAGTCTCCAAGATGATCATAGAATTGAAAACTTTATTCTTCTAGCCTAAACTCAAGAAGGATGTGGTGGAGTATGTAGCCAAATGCTTAAAGTGTCATTGAGTCAAGGTTGAACATGCACATCCAACAGGGCTATTGTATCCTCATGACATACCTGAGTATAAATGGCAGGTGATTAGTATGGACTTCATACAGGGTTTACTTTTGAGAAAAAATCAACATGATGTTATCTTAGTGGTGATCGATAAGTTGACCAAGGTGGCACACTTCATCCCAGGAAACCTTAAGGATGGATCATTGACCCTAGCCAAGAAATTTTTCTAGGAGATCTTTCATTTACATGGAGTGCCAGAGACTATCATTTCTGATTAAGACACTCAGATGACCTCAATATTTTAGATTACCATGAATACCAAATTGGGAACCAATTTAAATTTCAGCTCAACTTATCATCCTTAGACTAATAGGCAGATGAAGAGGGTGAATCAGGTAGTCGAATACCTCCAAATGTACTGTATGGACCAACAATATAAGTGGGAAGAATACTTGTCATGGGAGAGTTTGCTTAAAATAACTCTTATCACACATCTCTAGGTATGGCACCGTTTGAAGCTCTTTATGGGAAGAAGTGTCATACACCCATGAGTTGGGATAGATTGGAAGACAGGATCATAGTAGGACCTGAGATGCTCAAGGAGATGGAAGAACAAATGAGAGTTATTAAGTGCAGACTCAAGGAGGCGACATACCGACAAAAAATTTATGCTGACAAGAATAGGACTCTTAGACAGTTTGTGGTAGGGGATAAATTTTTCTTAAGAGTCGAGCCTCATAAAATTTTCATTGCCTTTGGAAAGTCTTCCAACTTGGCCATGAGATATGTGGGTCCATTTGAAGTCTTGGAAGTGACAACTCAGTTGCTTATAAACTTGCTCTACCACCTTCTCTGGCTCGACTTCACAATGTGTTCCATGTTTCTTTTCTTAAGCCATATCACTCTGATGTAGCTCATGTGCTCGATTAGCAATCCTTGCAGGTACAAGACCCAAGAGTGGTGCTAGTGAAGCCCATTATAATCCTAGATAAACACAACGTTAAGTTGTGGAGCAAAGACATTGCTTAGTTTAAGGTCCAATGGGACCAGTATTCAGAAGATAGTGCTACTTGGGAGGATACGGAAGAAATAGAACACTCCTTCCCACATTTTCTTTCTTAAAAAGAGACTTTTGATAATTTTGTTTGAAAATTTTGGATTGAATATTATAATGTTTTGGCTTGGAAACAATATGATATGATGTTGAAATAGACATATATGCTTAAATTTTGATTAAATAGACATCGAGAGGATGTCTCTTCCAAGAGGGGAAGGATGTCATAACCCAATTTTTCATGCATTTAAATTATAATATGATAAATTGAATTATTGAGGAAACTCAATATGTTGAATGAAAATTTTGATATTTTTGAAATGTTTGAAAGAAGTTGACCGTCTTTTGACCAAGTGATCTTATGAACTATCTCATACTTTATCATGATTGAACATTACTGATGAACTGTGTAAGTGCAAGTGTGTGCAAATGCAAGGTAGCAGGTTGAAGGACAAGAACACGATTGAAGTAGGATCATTTAGTCGGATTGAACAGTAAGCTTGATGGAATCTAGATGCACACACCACAAAACAACATGATAGATTGCATTTAAACTTTCATATAGAAATTTATATTGACTTGATTTGAAATGATTCAATGTTTGAAAAGAATAAGCTTGTGGAATGTTATACATGTGACTTATTCAATTGTTCACTCTAAACATATGGTTTCAAAATTTAAAAGAGAATGATAGCATGATTGAACATATTTGTATGTAATTTTAAAACAAGGGGCATGCTTGAAGGATAAGAAAACTACTTCTTTTGAAAACAATTATTCAAATAAAATAAAGGTCTATTCTTTGCTTGAAAATGATTGATTACTATACTATTATAAAAGTAAAATAGAGATCACTATATATATATATATATACCTATATAGGTGCGCATATGTGTGTGTGTGTGTGTGTGTGTATAAATACATATATATACATATATATACATGCATATATATAAATATATGCATATATACATATTCCTTATAAAAAAAGATTGAATATGGAATCAAAATTATCACAATCATATTGATTAAATTCAAATAATATCATGAGGAAGACCTTATGAAGTCGTGGTTTGCATTCAAATTAAAGCAAGATATTCAAATTTGAATAGTGGGGCAGCCAAATTAATGTAAAATTATGAACATGAAACAACCCCATGATGTTGCGAACAAGGGAAACATGCATTTTTCCATTTTGGTAACACAAGATTATTAGGGAAGAAATCAGCAAGGGGTCTAGCAGTGGAAAACGAGAAATTAGGAGAAAGGAAAGCAGTGCATTGAATCATTGGGGAAAAGCAGGAAAGAGCCAAGAAAAGCCACAAACAAAGGTAAAAATCATTGTTTTGTTGCTGATTATGAATGATCTTTTTTAGTACAAGTTATTTGAAAACCTTCATTTCCCTTCCTTATTGTCGATATCATTCAAGATTGTTGAAAAAACATGAGATGCCCATTTACTACAAGCCTTATTTTGCTTAGAACTAGGGCTTTTGATTTAGAATTGATTATTTCTTGATTTAATTTGTAGAGACCTCATCGTCCAACCTGTGCATGCGCCATATCTTTGCATTTTCTTCTATCAGTATGAAAGCCGAACTTGGTTATGCCTGATATAAATTATTGTTATCACCTCAAATCAATATGTTATGCATGTAATTTATTAACCAGTTCATGGTTATTCAGATGATATCTGATAGCCAAAATTATTGTTTTGTATTGAACGATTTTGAAATCGTCATCATTACCCTTAAAGGGGAAACGATTGTATCTCTATTTTTTTATTTTTTTTATTATTTGTGGTTCTTCTTGTTGGCTAGGCCAAACAGTTATGTTGCCTGAAAGGGGTGTGAACATTGCTAACATCATTCATAGAACAATGTACATATATTTATATGTCGCTGCTATTTTATCCTGTTGCCTCGTTCTCCTCGAATTATGGAGGAATGATTACATTTTTTCATTCTATTATGTGGGCATCGATCCTTAAGATCGATTGCATTATATCGTTTGTGGATAGAATTAATCATTCAACAGAACAATCCCCATTTTCTTTGCATACATGTGATGTTCGCATATGTTGATTTCACTAGTCTGTTTGCATGCACATATCGTTCTCAGAATGATTACTATGAATGTGTTTTAACAGTGGGTTGTCAAACATTGTAAGTCGATAATTGACATTTCTTCAGTGATAATATTAATGATGAAACCAAATAGTCATTCGATTGTTAAGTTGTTCCTAGAAAGACAATAGCTTGACTTATATCCATAATAGTTCCCCATAGAAACTCGGGTATCTCTCTCTTAACCTGAAATAATACAATTTAAATGTTCATCTTGTATGTGATTGGAAATGACAAGCATGGTGTTCGATTCTTTTGTTTGCTCAAAAAGGACATTAGTATTGTCTAGATAATTGTATAACCAGAATGATATAACATTGACCGTTTACATGATGTACTAGATAACTTGAAACTGTTAACAAAACATATTGGCATAGTAACTTGTTAACTTTTGCAAACAACATTGTTTAACTACAAACAGTATTTGTTTTAATACAAACAACATTATTTTACTACAAACATTATTTGTTTTGATACAAAAAACATTGTTTTGCTACAAATAGTATTTGTTTTGATACAAACAACATTGTTTTTCTACAACGGTCCGTATTTGTTTTGATACAAACAACATTTTTTTCCTACAAACAGTAATTGTTATGTTACAAACAATACACCAGTACGTGAAAAACTGTTCAACATATATGTTCTTATTCTTTGAAAAGGGAAAATTTACATCTTGTATTACTGTCAAATAACATGTCAATCTGTAGCATTATTATGAATAAAAGGAATCTACTACAATTCAGAATGTATGCACAAATATATTAACTAAAGTTGGCACATATATGTGTATGCACATAGACCTTCGTCTACATACATACACATACTTGTGGTATACCTTCTTTTGTTACTTATTTAATTTATTCTTAAATGAATACTGGATTACGTTGAATGTATTCATGTGACATGTGTTTGAAATAAATGGATAATGTATTGAATAGGTCCATTGAATTATTTCTGATTTTATTAAGTTGAGGAAACAAGTATACTGAATTATTTTTCCATAGATATGTGTTTAAAGAATATTCTCTTTATTGAGTAGAACAACAACACCTAACTAGACTAGAGCACCTTAGGGTAGATGATGCTAGAGGGTAGATAGTTGCTAACGAATAAACTGTGTTGTTGAAAGTTACCTTCTAGTACAGGTGTTGAAATGAAGTTCAAAGGGTATAGGTTTTTCTTTATCCAAAACCTATCTTTTGTTGTTGCAACTAAATTTTCTGCTTGGCCAAGCAATTAGCCCATTATGTATGTATGGACTTTGTGATAACACTTTATGTCATTCCTAGCATAGATCTTGCATTTTTCTAATCATAGTTAGAGATACATGTTGATGTTTAGGCACACACTAGATTTCACCTTGCAAATTGTTCTCTTGATAAACTTCTTGTGTAGGTTCGGGTATTTTCAAGTTGGAAGAATTTTGGGGAAGCGTAAGTTTCGTGGTTGGGCAGTAAATTGCTTTAACCATATTCTCGTCCACCAGTGGAGGCGAGCGTCAAAAGGAAACCTTGGATGTAATCATGATTATCATGGACTATGATGTAACCTTGATGTAAACTTGTATAATGTAATTAACTTTGTGGCCTAATGAGACAAGTCAACTTAGATATTGTAATTGACATTGGAAATGAATATATATACATTTGACTCATTTTAATTAGACATGTGTTGCTATGATTGAAAATAGCTGCTTAGTTATGTCTTTTTAAAATTAAATATTCATAATGTCATTTGCAATAGTATAATTAAGTAATAATTAGAATGGGTTATTACACCTATGAGGCAACCACCTTAGATATTCAGTGTCGCTATCAAATTTTAAGCTTAGCCCTTTGTTCCTACCTTATAGTTGCATGATATTGAGCTTCAATGAAGCAAATTATTGACAATTGTTAGAATTGTGAAACAAGCACAAAACCACTAGCCAAAAGATCAAACAAAAAACAAATACACCTTTTACGCAAGAGAAATGCAAACAATATATACAATATTCTTCAACAAAAGAAGCTACAGAAGCAAGAGACTCTCAAAAAGATATGAATGCTCAAGATATAATTACAATGAGGCTTGAGTGCTTATAAGAGAAAAACCCTAAATGAGAAAGGGATCAGATCATGATAAGTGTCAACTGTTGGAAAATTGTGCCTCAGCTTGCTAGCTTGAATCTCTGTTAAAGACTTGGCGTTCTTTTCCTTTGTTTGGTCTTCATTGTCGGTCAATCGCTGGAGTTCGTAACTTTGTAACCTAAGTTGTGGGGTTTTGAAATTTTCTAACTTGGCGACAGTGTGTTGGTCGCGACATCGCTATTTTCTTTAACTTTAGAACTTTGTTGTGGATTTAGGAAGTTTCTTAACTTCTGGACTGGCCAATCCCCTTCATTGTCATGGAATTTGGGAAATTTCTAACCTCCGTGTGGTGGTTGTGAAGTTTGAGTTTTCTTCGACTAGGCAACAGTGGTATCGACTTGTCACGGGGATCAGGAAATTTCTAACCTCCGTGTGGTGGTTTTGAAGTTAGAGTTTTACGTGACATGCCAATGGGTGTTCACTTCGTTGGAGTCATGTCGATGGGTGTTTTGTGCCTGCGGATGTACGAGTGATTAAGTAACAAAAGGGCTAACTCATGGACACGTAAAGTCTTCAGGTTTTTTGATTTAAACTATTGAATGTTCATATTCCGCACCAATGTGGGATAATGTCGATGGTTGAAATTATTTTACAATTGAACGAACTGAATCGGTTTGAACAAAATATTCTTGGAGATCGAAGGGTCTTGTAGAGTATGGTTGAAATAGCGGACCGGTTGAGGAGGAGTTTCGTGTTGAAAGAAGAAAAAGGATTGGTTTCTTTGAGCGTGTACTGTATGTTGAAATAACATTGTAACAGTGTTGTGATTGACTATGGTCTATAAGAACTACATGATTGGCCCAATTGTAATGTTGTTGTGTAATATCAAAGAACAAATACCTGTGAAGAAGGGATTTGAAACTTTATTGTAATTTTTACTATGAATAAAGTGATCTTTCTTTGGTGGTGGGTTTTTCTCCCGAAAGGGTTTTCCCACGTAAATTTGGTTTCCACTCTCTATTGATATTATTGTCTATTTTGTTCTATTCCTTTACATGTGAATCTTAATGTTTTGTAATTTTAAGTTAAAAGTACTCCTGCATTATTCCCCTGTGAATTGACATTAGGAAAGCGATTTCCGCACTAGAGTATTTCCTTACATCAATATCACATGAGATGAGACATAACGATCTAATATTAGCTCAACTAATAAAAACATTAAATCACTCCTAAGTTTAGCTTAAGTGCATGAGAATAAATTAGACTAATAATAAATTAAATAGTAATTAATTATTAGCTAATGCATGATAACTCTAACAACAATCACACAACCAAAGGAGCTCAAATTAAAGCTCATCTCCATAAGCTTAAAACTAGTGATAAATATTCTAAAGATTTTTTCTAATATTTTTGTTCTCTACACACTTCTCAATCCATTAAATAAAAGGACAACAACTCTTGAATAAACTTCCTAATATTCTTCAAGCTTTCATTCATTACTATGAGCAAGTTTTTATAGCTTAAGATAATTCTTTGTAGCATAGTTACCTAAATAATGTTACCTATTGGATGTTCCATTCTTAATGAGTCTTTTGTGATCACCTTCTGATAAATTTTTATCTTATTGAGGCTATTTGATCTTTGGCCAATGACAAGGCCCCTCGTTGTGATGATTTCCTTGTGAATTTTAAAAAGATCTCTAGGAATTAGTTGGAGAGGATCTTAATAAAGTATAACTAGAACTATTTAATTCTAATTGTTTAGGAAATTTAATTAATATGTGAAATAATAAATTCATACCCAAGTCAATAGATCATGAATACATCTACAATTGGAAACTAATTGCCTTGCTCAATGTTTCTTATAAAATTTATCCCAATGCTCTTGCTTTGAAGTTGTGCCACCTTCTCCCCCAAATTGTGCATCTTGAACAAAATAGTTATAAAATTTAAATATATCCTTGATAATGTTTTGTCGTCTACAAAAGGATGGAATGGATACAGTGCTCTCATTAATAAGCTAATTTCATTAAGATTGATTTTGCAAAATCCTGTGACTACATTGAGTAGTCATTTATCCTTGTTATGCTTCAAGCTTTAGGATTTGGCTCTCAACTTGTGCACTTCATCAAAATGCTCTTTTTTATGCTTATTCCTCACAATTAATGGCCATTAATTCAATACTTTAGGCCTTTTTGGTCAATCTACCAAGGTTGTCCTCTGGCTCTTGCCCTTTATGTTCTTACCAACAAAGACTTTGGATATCTTCTTGTAAGTAATAAAAATAGAATAAAAAACAACTAAGCATTGAAAATCATAATTAAAACACTATCATTCTATCCATGCAATCTAAAATGGTTTCTAGGTTTGGTGCACCTTATTTCCAGACTTTCAGATCATTTTGAAATTCTTAATTTCGTTGCCATATGAGAAATTTATGGCCATTTTACTGAGACTGGGTCTCATAATTACAACCTAGACAATCTTTACTCTTTTCCCAAAAATAATAATATGCCAATTTCAAACCTCTAGAATGCTCATTACTCCTTCTTGGCATGGATTTCCTCTTCTTAGCATGTGCATTCAATGTACAATTCAATACCCATCAGATTCCTCATCGAACACTGGATCTTCATACATCACTGCATACTTTGTTTTAACTGCAACATCCTCAACTGCTACAATTTTTACTCTTCCACTTTTAGTTGCAATACTTTCACCTTCACTACTCACTGTCATCACTGTTTTCGTGTTCTCCAAAGGACTTAACTCTGTTGCAACATAATTTTCCTCTTTGATTGTTGCACTTTCTCTTTACTTCTCACTCTTTACTACAATCTCACCATCTTTCTTCACGTTATTCTCAAAACATACTTTTGCAATATTTTCTCCATCCTGCTCACTTGCATACACAACTATGACAAACTTGTTGCCTTTCTTCTTTGACATTTCGTCAAACACTTGCCACACATTCTCAATATTCACCTCTCAAGTATAGATTGTCTCATATTTTGTGATTGATCTACACACCACATGCATTCCACCCCCAAGTTCTGGTGCAAACTGCCTCCAATCGGTGCTTCTTCCTACAAACTCAGGAAATCCCGCTCTGATACCACTGATGGAAATAAGGATACTCTCTCTTCAAATTTGAAATAAAACACTTCAATAAGAACAAAAACTAATGGGAAAAAATCTACAACAAGATCATAGCTTTTATATTCAACTTTTCAACATAGTTTTTTCAAACTTTAGAAATGCTTACAAAACCCTATGAAATCCAATTACAACAAATAAATCAGTCTCATGGACTGATGTACAACAATATAAATGAGTCTCAAACTGATCTATGATAGGAAATTAACAAACTACATCAAAAACAACTCTTTCCCTTCATATACAAACTCAACCCACAACTTGTAGTGGCAATCTTCAACCTACAATTGTTTTCATCTTACACAATAATATCATAACCTCAAATTGTTGTCTTCAAACCCTCATACTTGCAACAAAACATCATTTCCACCTTCTCCAAGAAAATCCACACCTGCAACAACAACCTACACAATTTAGCCAAGAATGGCTACCAAAACCACCTCCAAATTGCATGTAATCTTCAAAAATAGGCTCCCAAAGTTTCTTCAGCAAAAAACCACAATCAAGTTGGAAAAAAAAAACCTCCAAAAATCCATCCCAAAAAACAATTACATAATATAGAAAATGCTTTCATAAATACACTCCCACTAAAATTGCCAAAAATGAGAGGCAGTTTCCAATGTAACTCCTCTCAACTCACCTTGGGTGCCCACATTTTCATGAATTAATTAATTAAATTTATAAATGCATCATTCAAACTTATAACTTCCTCCAAATCTCACACCCAAGTCTATTTTTGCAAATTTTTAAAATTGACAATTTCGCAAAGTTCCCTCCTAAAATTGACAATAATATCATAACCTCAAATTGTTGTCTTCACAACCTAGGATGCTCCTGCATCACAAATAAGACCTCAATCTCAACCTTTCTTTTATAAATTGTTGATATGTTATGGCTAATATGTTGATTATTTATTGGAGAATAGTTCTTTATGTAAACAATTTATATGATAATAATAATATGTTGATTATTTATTTGGGTGAGCATAAACAAGATTTCTCTAATACATTTAGTGCTTCCCTCTCAAATAAAGTCCAATGCCTTTGTGAACTTTACCTTCCTCTATATATTTACCTTCCTCTATATATGTGTGTAAATTTGAGGTTGAGGTTGAAATGAGTTTGAGGTCTTATTTCCACTATCTATTTACTTTTTTATGGTTGCATATCTTAACATTCTATTCCTTTGTGTATCACTTAAATGTCTAGATGTTACACTTGAGTTAATATTCTTCTTTTATGTGTAGTTATGCTACATCAAGATGCAATCCACTCTTCCTAAATGGAGATGGTGCCATCTCTCTTCTTGTATGTTACTTACCTAAATGTATCTTCTATGCTTGTTGGGTGTATTCATGCATGGATGACATGGGGATGCCTGTTGGATAGAAGGTGAGTGGTGGATGAAGAGGAGAGAGGGATGACCAAATCTTTGCTGGCCGCCTTTTGTGATACAGTGACAGATTTGATAAGAAGAGAGACAGAAGGGTTAGAAAAAAGAGCAAGATCGGAGCTTGGGGATGGACGAAGAGAAGGAGGCATGCAAGAGCAGGAAATAGGGGCAACAACGATGTAAGGAGAAGTCAATTCTACATTAAAGACTTGAATGTTGCAGAAAATGGTTGCTAAACCTTTGGCGGAGAAAGAGGTTGCTGCTAGATTGTGTGATAAATTGGGAAGTTAGAACGCTGGATGCAGGAACACGTTTCAGAATTAATGTATTGTGTGAATGGTGGTTATTGCTCGTTATATCAATCAGATTTAACGGTGCTCAAGTTTACTTCCTTCGGTGGAGGCTAGTCCAAATTCGAATAGTATGGCATTTATGAAGATTTGAATTTGTTCTGTTTTTATCCCAATGGCATACGAGAAGTGCGATGGGGACTCAGAAGCCTATTGATATTTCAACTTGAGAAGGTTTCTGGTCAAAATTTGTGCTGATGATCAATTTGTCCTGTTTTTATCCCAATGGCATACAAGGGAGTGCGATAGGGACCAGAAGCCTATTGACATTTCAACTTGAGAAGGTTTCTGGTCAAAGTTTGTGCTCACAACCAATCCAAAAGTGTGTTAGTTACATTACATGAATATCAGTGATTTATTTTGTTGGGACACACAAAATATAATGAAAACGAGAGATAACAGTGTGCAGTAATGATTCACGACCAATCTAAAAGTGTGTTAGCTACACTACATGAATATCAGTGATTTATTTTGTTGGGACACATAAAATATAATGAAAACGAAAGATAACAGCGTGTAGTAATGATTGAAACTGTAGAAATAAAGATTGATAATATAATATACATCTCTGAATGATTGGTATGAAATATATTTCTCACAAAACTGTATCCAGTATCCACAATCTGAATAACACCCACAATGAAAAGGATATCACCAACAATATATTATTGTGGAAATTATTTGAAAGGAAAATAGAATTTTGAACACAAAATAATGAAATGAATAGTATTAATAATATTTTGTGAAGGTAAAAAGTGAAAGAAAAAATTGGAGACAAATGTAAAAAAGGAGGCAAAGAAATTTGTGGAGTCACATAGCATTTTTTCGAATATGCAGCAACTGCTTTTTTTTAGTCTCCCATTTTTCACAACCTATTTTCAATTTCTAACCAGTAGCTGTTCCACAAAAATAAGAAAAGATTTCAAATTATCCTATTCCCATAAATAAAAAAAATTCACATAAACATTCTAATTGTTTACTTTTAAGCAGAAATGCACTTAACCAATGACATGAAACAAGGGTTAAAAGATGACATCTTATGGACAGATGGCTCTGTCTCCATAGTTATAGATGTTATGCAAATTCAATACGTTGTATGCAAAATTCCAGTTGTTAACTCTTTCATGGTAGAATGGGTTTACAAAACTTCCAAATCTGCGGTAACTGCGGGACTTTTTCCTAGAGAGGGTTTTGGCCTAGCAGTGTTTTCTGGTAAGATCTATTTCATGCCAATCAACTGGGTAGAGGTTCAATCAGAACAGGCATTGAATTCCTAAAATTACAAAATCATTTCGAAGATGAAGATAAGAGTCAAATATTTGGGGCGGGGAGATTCAGCCCATTTAGAAGATGAAAAGTGCCCACAGGCAAAACCCTGTTAGTAATGGCAGATATGTATGTGAAAGTTTGAGTTTAGATAGCGATAGTGCACACTGTGAAATAAGGTATGGAAGGTTCATATGAAAAAAAATTGTGAATAGTGGAAACAATCAGCATTGAAGAAGCAAGTTTCCTTTGGTATGAAATACAAGAGACCTTATGTTGAGGAAGAGTTTAGTGATTCTAGCTCAAAGTTCTACCCCGATAGCCCTTTCAGTGTATTTGGGCAAAAAAGCGAGAATAAGCAAGCAAAACTTGATTTTCAAAATCATCATTCTGATAGATATTCAAGAGATCCTCCTGATATTGTAAGTGCAAGTGGTTTAGTTTATACTTCAAGTCAGGATGATGTGACAAGCCATAGAACTCCCAGGGAACCAGACATAAAATCCCATTGTAGAGATCTTCAATTGGTCAAATGTCGTTGAGATCAAGCCATCTAGAGAGGTGAATGAATGGGGTCAAAACAGTGGTGGTGTCAAGACAAGAGAAGTTCTTCTGGATCTACCTCATCCTAGATGTCAAAAAAGTAACAAATAAAACTTTAACATCGACTGTTGCAGAAGCAAAGTAAGAATTTGCAGTGGTAGAAAACTCAAGCGAACAGTTTCTTGTTTGTGAGAAGCTGAAGCAAACTACCACATTTAGATGTGCTTAAAACCAAGAATGGGCATGGATACAATTAGAGTTGCATCGCCAGGTTAGTATGATTGCTCAGATGGATTTCTTCTTGTTCATTACCAAATTTCAATTACTTTTCGCTTTTGGAGAGCTTGTCATTTGATTTATTTGTGTTTTGCTACCATCTCATTCTTTAAGATTACTTATGGAAGATTTTTAAGAACATCAAATTGTGGTTGTTGAAACCCCACAATGAAGGGTTCAATTTAGCTTCTGAGCAGAATTCAAACTATAATGCTCTTGATTGTTGCAAAATAGTAACTTAGGCAACATATGGCTGGGTTTGACTGGCAAAAAAAAGTCCTTATGGTAAGAAAGAGAACTTCATTGTTATATACAAATGAACAGTGAGCCTATTGAGTAGATCATCATGGAAGCACATGAGAGAGTTTTTGTTTTTCACAAGAAGAAATGGAACAAGCAGATATTCAGATTTCTAAGACTATCTCCTTGGTCTCATTTAGAAAAGTGGATAATAT
Source organism: Sequoia sempervirens (assembly GCA_007258455.2). NCBI lineage: Eukaryota > Viridiplantae > Streptophyta > Pinopsida > Cupressales > Cupressaceae > Sequoia > Sequoia sempervirens. The sequence continues at coordinate 324,258,086 of VDFB02353493.1, forward strand.
ACTGTTGTTTCCAGATGTATCTTTCACAATAGTTAAGTATTCTCTAGGATATACCTTGTAAAGGAAGTCCTGTTGGTTGAAAAGCTCAAAAACTTTTGCCAATGATCTTGATAGTAGAACTCAATCATTGAAACTGCCTATGGCTTGTTCAATGAAATCTTTTATAGAGTTTGGTGGATGTAAATGAAATCTTTTGTAATTCGCTTCGCCTCCTTCCACACTAAGGAGTTGGGTTCATGATAATGTCATCAGATATGCCTTCAAGGATGGTGTTGATACCAAGTGTGTGCATTACCAGTAATCTGTTCTCACCCAAATAGTTTACAAGTTTCATTAGATAGTAGAATTAGGTTTTCCCTTGTCCTTTAAAGTGCCCCACTGTACTGGTTAAGGCCTTAACATGTCTGGTTATGAGACCAATATAATCAATACTAGTTCTCAGGAACTCTAAGATTGTTTAATGATAGTTTGGTTTTAGTCCCCTATCGAGGTCAAAAGGGCCATATCAAACCATGGCCCAAGCCATAAAGATAAAAATATGGAATACATTGTTTGCCAAATAGTTTCCATTACCACTAATACTAGTAGGCCATAATACTACATGATGAGAATCACTCTAGTAGTAATACTCCCTCTTGTAAATAACATACCCACTATAAATTTATGTCTTCCCACATTGTGTTGTTCACTGGACTTTTTTTCTAACTGAATATAGATTGAATTTTTGTTTTGCATATCTACTTCTTGGGCAAGCTGAATGTGCTTGGTCTATACTAATAAAGAGTGTTGCATATTAGTTTTGGCAATTATTCTGCATTTTTTTCTGTGTTTCTATGACTATCATTTGAGGTTCATATGAACATTACTTAGGTTTTATCATATTATAACTTTAATTTCTGAGGAAGCAGACCTTAGCCTCAGCCACTCTACAATAATTTAAGCCAGTGAGTCCAAGTGCAGGTCAATTTCTGGATTTGATAAATTTTTAGATATTTTTGATTGATTGGGCATTTGAAAGTGTCAGATGTTCAAGTTATGTGGTCCCAATGTTAGGCACTGTAATAAGGTCAATTTAATTTAATATTTGTAAATGTCCATTTCCTGATTATGGGATGAACATGGCAAAGCAGATCAATGAACGTTGGTTTGCATAATTAATTCATTATTGAACTAATTTAATAAAATTACAATTATTAATAGTTTATGCAATGGAAAGTGACAGGGTCCTTCACAGCAAGGAAGTTGAAAAGTGGTTGAAAGGATAGCAATTAGGAAATTTGCTAAGCAACTACGTCTGCAAATTTGTATATTATAGCTGGTCAGCGCTTCATTAGACAATTGGTCATGTATTTGGTGAACCCTTATAATAAATATTACATACAAAACTATGTGACTTGGTTTCTTCACAACTGATTGAAAAAATGAGATAAGTATTATAAGTCGTTTTGTGTGAGCTCATGGTGATGGGACTTAGTAAATAAATGAATCCAGTGGAGCTGAGCAACATGTGAATTATCTATCTCAACTATCTAAACATTCTTTCCCACAAAATAGACGGCCTTTTAATTTCCTGGTCTGAACTCCATATTTAACCAGCTTCCTTCAATGGCTTTCAGATACTTAGAACAGCATGCTATTTTCTGCAAAACTGGTAACAGTCAATTGTAATTTATGATACAGGGAAGGAAGAAAATGTACTATATAACCTAGGCTCTATAGTTTGCATATTTCATCCTCTACAATATGGCATTCTTAATACTTTCTGAGAGGGGTCTCAAATGCATTTTAGCCGGTATAAATCTAACGATAAGGTAGTAATTTCAATTACAATTTCTCTCAGCCAAACTGTCTAAAAATGTGAAGACAATGGCTTGTATAGTTTGAAGGCTTTTGTATTTTTTGGGTTATAGTTTGGAAAGCCATAACATTTGTATTACTTGCATACACTAGCATAACAAAAGTTATGGAAAATAAAAATCTGTAGTTACTTTTAAAATATAATGTCATTAATCCTATCAATATCAGTACTGTAGAAAGTTTAACCCCTTACCAAAATTGTTGATGATACAGGATATCTTTCTCCAATATCTTTCTCCAACAAAGCAACAAATGGGTGGCACTAAAACTTCTTGCGATTATCATAATCTTAGGATTCATACACTTCATTTTTTAAGAAAATTCGAAAAGGGAGTAAAAATCAATAGTGGAGATGCGGGGTATCGAACCCCGTACCTCTCGCATGCAAAGCGCGCGCTCTACCATGTGAGCTACATCCCCGGTTCAATTGGTGCACTCCAATTTTTAAATTTTGTATACTAAATTTGTCAACACATGTATGGTATGGAATTTGAGGAATCTTTAACGTTTTCTAGATTGCACTCTCAATGATATTATTATTCAAAGACGGTATGGATGTGAATCCTAACCTCTGCTATTTTATCTAAATGTTGTTAGTAGTTAGATTGTAGTAAGTTAAATTTGTTATAATTTTGTAAGAGCGATGCAGTATATATACAACTTTTTTTTGGTTGGTAAGGGAAGGTTCTAGTTAACGTTTATGTTTCAATAAATGTTCAGTCTTTGCTCACCTTATCTTCAAATAACTTTTGTATTTTAACCATTAAAAAACTTTAAAAACTTTAATAATATTTTGCAAAAGCATTAATACATGTTCACATGTGAATGTGTAGGTGACCTATGTATGTAATCAACTACACATAGAATTGTATTTACAATATAAGACAAGTTGCTCTTAACTATCCACTTTTATAATTTTTAATAATCTTTTATGTTTACAATTACCCCTACTTGCAAAGGGTACAAAACTCATTATATATTATATTCACACACCTATTTATTGGTGCTTGATTTGTCATTATGAGAAGCTCCTATCAACTTTATGGGTTCTCAAATGCACAATTTCCCACAGTTCCTCTCACATGTACATATATTAACTCTATTCACTATAGGTACATTTACAAAAAGTAAATGATGTAAAGCTTCCCTAATAAACATCAAACCACATATAATACATAATTCAGTCATTTCAATATACAAATCATACATAAATGGCAACTACAAATTCAAATAATCAAATCATCCCCAAATAAATTCAAATTTCAAACACAACAATCAAAATCAATGCATTCAATTGTTAGATTTGAATGATTTAATAAGAGGGAAAGCAGTTAATGTCAATCTCACTTATTATTGTTTGCTAATATCTGTTGCATACTACAAAGCATCGACATACCTCCTCTGCACATTCCTCAAATATCTTCGCATCTTCAGGTTGGTGCACCCTTATTTGAAAGCTCCACTCATGAAGTGTATGTTTAAAAGTTATATTCATGAAGTGTCTTTTTAAATGTTATAAAATGAGGGTCTCTTTTTTTTGACCGATTAATCCTTAAAAATCCCCTTTACAAATTCAAGAAACAATGCCTTTATTTATGCCTTTTCAAGTAATTCATAGAAGCCACCTAAGTCATATTCATGAAACTATGTATATATTTGTGACGCTTTGCTTACAACTAAAATGAACACATTAGCTTACATTTTCATTATGTGTGTGTGTGTGTGGTTTATTTTTTAATTTGTATGTGCCTACATTTTCTTGGTGGTTTTCCAATTCTATCAAATTTTTGAAATTCAGGGTCATCATTTTTTACATGCTTCATTTAAAAACCACTATTTATGTTGATGACACTATATATTTGTGTACTTTTGAGTGCCAACTAAACACCATAAGCTTAATTTTTTGTATACATTTTATATGTGTATATTAATATATGTGTGTGTGTAATATGCATAAATGCACACACACACACACACACACACACACACACACACACACACACACACACACACACACAGATATATATATATATATATACATACATATACATATATACACATACATACATATATTATTAGATACTTTTTTTACGTTAAATACTTAATGTAAACTTAGAAGTTAATTTTTTATATTAGATTGAGCTAAATATAGGTCAAGTTGTCTCATTGCATGAGATTGAGACACTTGTCACAATCTAATCAAATTGTCATCTAGAGTTTATTTTTTATGCTTTTTAAGCATTCACCTTCATTGTAATAATTCATTTAGGTTATTGCATCAATACAATTTTTTAGGTTGTTGAGTACATCATTTTGCATAGATCTCTCTTTTGTGATAGAATAATTTCTTGCAAGTGATTTCTGAGAGCTATAGGGTTTAATCATCAACTCTAACATGATATCAAACACCAAATTTGTAGACTCCTATTTAAAATTTGAGGGATCTAGCCTTGAAATTTTTTTGGTTCATCTTGGAGTAAAACAAACCTTGCCATTACATCTAGAGCAATCAAAAACCTAAAGATTGACTATCATTTCACAAAAATCTAAGAAGTTGAAATTTGGGCAAAAAAAAAGTTGAGGCCACATTTTCAAGGCAAAAATCCATATAGTACAGATTCGTACAACTGTATGATTCCTTAATTTTCACACTATTTGTACATAAGTGTGAGCTTATGGTAGGGAGAAAAATAAATTTTCTAGTCATAGGTAATAAATTTTTCGGGTAGGTTAAATTTCACGGTGGCCTTTTTTGAAAACAACAACGACTAGTTTTTTAAGGTACTAGAATATTCTGAAGGAACATTCCTTTGGGCCTATGCCAACTCCCTGCTCTCGTTCAGCCTCTCCACCAGTAGCCGCATCACCCCTTTGCGACTTTTGTTGACCTCATCTTAGCCTATGGTCTCATTGATGCCTACGAGCTCACCCTCAACCACTCAATGTCAACACCTTGGGTCTCGACCCCTAACGTGGTCCTATTGGCATCCAGGGGATAGTGACCTAGCCAAACCTATAGCTCCCATTTGTGCATGTGATAGGGGGCTTATTTTCTTAGCCCCTTGTTTTCCTTAGGGGCCAAATTAGACAAGTTTCAATAAATTGGGTATAAACAAAACATATGATCTTCAATTTTCAAAAACTTTATATCATTGAAAAGGTGGTTTCGAGCCGATTCAATGGTGCATGTATTTTTTTCCACATTTTTCTCTTGATTTATTCTATAGGCCTTGAAGTAAGATATAGTTGTTTTCACTTAGGAGACATTTGATTCAGTTATTAGATTTTTGCGATTCAAGCAACATCGAAAAGCTAATTCAATCCTCTTCATAGATCTCATGCCTATTTTCTAGAATATTAACCAAGCATTTTTTATTTTAAGCAGATCTCAAATTTTCCTTTTTTGGTTATTTTCTTAGAAAACATGCATACAGGTCAATTTTTTGGGTTCAAAGGGGATTTTTTGTATTGAGGGGGTTTATATTGGTGTATCAGCGCATCACTGTACTTTTCATCATGGATCTAACATGTATTGCTTTGCTCATTCCATATAACTATTATAGTTGAAATCACAAATGGAATTACATCTGAAGAAATCAAGGTTATACAAAGTGACCATGGGTACATTGTTGAAAGTATGGAGTTGTCATTGATTTAAACTGGTTGGTGTTGTCATTGATGTCAACTATGTGTAGATAAAGTTGTTTATTGACTGTATATGTCAAGGATATTGAGAGAATTGTAATAAAGAAGGTTTGATGTTTATGCATGTATAGTTGAGATGTTGAAGAAGTGTTGTGAGTTCATGGAGGTATCCTTATGTTACTATGTTTGGAAGTGTGTTAGAGTAAAGTAATGTGCTGAAATTATGTCTCTAATATTTGGTCTCCAAGTGATTTTGAGAAAATTTGATAAATAGAGAAAAAAATGTCTTGCAGGTATTCAATGTATGCTTTGGGATGTGCTTCGCATTTCTTCTATGTTGATTATATGCATGTGTAAATCTGAGGTATTGTTTATGGTTGTTGGTAGTTGTTATATCTAGAATTTGGGCTTTTGGATCATTGTACAATGCGAGATATTTTCACTAATGTGTGAACTGGGCAATGCAGTATTTTGGTTGTCGTCTAGGAGAATTGTGTTTGCTCCACATTTCTCTACATCATTGTTTCAAGACTTGTGGTTTTGAGAATAAGTTTATGAGGTTTCTCTCTTGCTTGGTTCAAGAGGAAGTGGGATTTGGTGCCACTAATATTGGGTTTCACAATTATAGTGTATTACAGTGAGTTCAAGTGTACAAAATGATCATATCCTTCAAATCAAGTTTTCTTGTGAAGGTTCTAGATGGATTGACAAGTGTTCATTATATTATCTAGATTGTGTTCAAGTGAAGTTTGTTGTCCAGAAATATTAGACTGAGTTAAGGATGCATGTACTTGATTGTTCTATGTGTTTGCATGGGTGTTGACTGGCCTTGCATTTTACACTACATGTGAGGCTTGCAGAAGTGTGTTGCGATCTATTTGTGTCCTAATTAAGGATTGATGTAGGTTTTCTTTTGTTCCTATCCACCGTGGGAATGTTTGGGTGCCAACCTATTTCAAATTTGAATGTATAACAACTAGTGGTCAACATTGGAGAAAGTTTTTGAAGTAGAGGTTGAAATAAATATGTATGGTGTTGGGGCAAGAGGGTGTAAGAAAGAGTAAGAAGAGAGATAGATGTGAGGTAAGTGTGTGTGATGCGAGTTTGAACAGATTAGTGTGAAATTCAAAGTGTCAAGTTCTCGAAGGTAGTGAGTTGAAGATGTACTCTATCTTCCAAGCATGTTTACAAGAGTGAGAAAATTGTGGTGGAATTCTTGTTTCATTGAGATATTTTTCTCTTTTTAACAATTCTCTTCTATCTACTTTGAAATTCTATGGAAATGAGCCCTCATTGGATAGTGTGTCCTATTCTGGAATTGAGCCTCTCTGGAAGTGAGCCTCTATATTCAATTTTGGATTTCTTTATATTGTGAACTAATCCTCACCATGGTTTTTCCCTCATTGGGTTTTTCCATGTAAATCTAGTATTCTTATGTGCATGGTTTTACTACTTTCAATTTTTGTTTTTGCATTTATTGATTAAAAACATTAGCAAAGTAAAGATATTATGAATGCTTATAGATTTAACTTCTATTGAGATTTTTAAAGGTTAAAGTTGCTACAACTAATTCACCACCCCCTTCTCACTTGTCTTGTTCAACATACATAACTTGAACCTCAAGATGTTGTTAAGAAGACAAATTGGTTTAGTAGGGGTGATTAGATTGTTCAAACATTCTACATGTCTATGTCTCTTGATCTTCTCTTTCATATTGAACCTTGTACCACACCCAATCAGATCTAGACTCAACTGGAGTGCTTGTTTGGGAAGTAGGATACTATGAGAGGATTTCAATTGGAGAATGAGCTTATTAGCTTGACTCCTTGAGATTTTGATAGCATTAAGGACTTCTTCACCAAATTCAAGTCTCTTAAATTACAATTGACACAATATGGTATTTAGAAGGACACTTAGTTGATTCTTTCCATCCTTGCTAAGCTTGGTCTTGATTATTCAATTTTTGTTTATACCTTTTAGTGCCATGAGAGATGCACTTGGTTCTAGATTTACTATGCCTTCATTTGATGATTTTTCTACATCACTCGCTCGGGAGCAAGCAAAATTGGTTCAGATGGGATCATTAAAGTCTTCCACATCACATATTCTTATTGCATCATCAAGCATTAGATATTTGAAGGCTTCAAATAGTAAAGGAAAGAAATAGAAACAAAAGGATTCCAAGTCAAATAAGCAAGCCAAGGAATCACATTCACAGGAAACCTCAAATTCTTCTTCCTCTTCTAAGAGGGACTCATCTAAGAAGGATCGACCAAAATATGCATATTGCAAAAAGGTAGGACATGATGAGCATTAGTGTTATGCAAAGAATATTAATGAACTGAAGCACTTTTTATAGAAGAACAATATTTAGCTACCTTCATCCTCTACTTCCACTTCAGAACCTTCACAATCAATGTTAGCCACCATGGCACATGGAATAGACAAGATGAAAGACCATGCTCTCTTTGTATCCACCAATCTTCAATCTAGTAGATGGATTCTTGATTTAGGATCCTCACATCACATGGCTTCATCTACAAGTATATTATCTTCATTTTAGGCTTGCACACTACCACATATTTTGATGTGGAATAACACTTATATGAGTATTATTGGGAAAGGATCCATAGATGTTGATGATGGCACATTTCATGATGTACTTTGTGTCCCTTCATTATCTTCCAATCCCCTTTCCATCTATCAAATTGCACATAGTGGGGAAGGTAAGACCATAGATTTCACACCTTATTCATTACTTATTAGATACTTGCATAGTAGAGAGATTCTTGTAGTTGGGACAACAGATCATGCCTCTCGATTGTATGCCTTCTCTCATCTTGCTCCAGATGAACAAGCACTACCACTGAATGGTCCTCACTCTCATGCATCTAGAGTGGATCAAATATTTGAGGAGAAGTTTGGTCACTTGAACCTATGTTTACTTCTATTTTCCACTTTGGTTCATGAGACTTGTGCTAAGCTTCCTCCTCCTACACCTACATCTTTAGAGATTGGTTCTTTTCAATAGGATGTTTACGTCTTTCAATTTCAGCTTTGTGGGATGACTAATCACCAAACATTGTAGAGTTATCTGCGGAGTCTTACATTACATATATTGGAGAAAAATTTGAGTATATTCACTTCCTCTTTGATGATGTCTATGTCCCACCAATCATCACATCAACATTTCCTTTGGAGGTTGTTCTATAGGTATCTTCATAGTAGTTTGGATTTGGTTCATTTGATTCAGGCATGTGGACCCTTGAGCATTTTTCTATAGATCCATCATGAAATTGTTTCTCCTAAGATAGTTTCCTCTTCATACACCATTGGATGTGATTCTTCCTAAGGGGAAGAACAATGTTTTCCATTTTTGGATCATCTTCAATAATCTTCTTCATGCATTCACTTTTAGCAAAGGAGCTTATTCCTTTTGGGGGGATTCAATGTCTCATCCTTTCTCTCCTATTGGGGGAATCTTGATTGTATTTATGTGACCAAAGCAACACTTGGGGGATATTTTGAGTCCTAATTTTCTTTGTCACATGTATAATTACATTTTTTTCTCTCTTTTGGGGAGGATTTTTTCCCATGAGGTTTTCTCCTTTTTTCTCTAGTTATGAGAGCTTTCAGTTTTTTGTTCATGGGTACCTTATCAAGACTTATATCTGGGACCCATTTTGCATTCTTCTTAGCTTCCTTTACCAGTTGTTTAGTTTATCCCTAAGTTGATCTTAAGGGGGGTGTTGGAGTAAATAGATTGTTACCTGATAATTAATCATTAATTAATTATTAGATACTCGTTTACTTTAATTGCTTAAGCTAAACTTATGAGTTGCTTTTTTATATTAGATTGAGCTAACTATAGGTCAAGTTGTCTCATTGCATGGGATTAAGACACTTGTCATAATATAATCAAATCTTCATCTAGGGTTTGTTTTTTAATTCTTTTATAAGCATTCACCTTCATAGTAATCATTCATTTAAGTTATTGTATCAATATAATTTTTTAGGTTGTTTAGCACATCATCTTGGTTAGATCTCTCTTTTGTGATAGAATAATTGCTTGTAGGTTATTTTTCATTTGGCTTCTACACTTTTCTACATTAATCCCTGGTGGGGTTTCACCCACAAATAGAGCTCTTCTTGTCTTCGATGGTCATGGCAGCCATGTGGCCTTTGATGATCTAGGTGGATACTTGTCAAAAATTGAATTATTTCATATGCTCCAAAATTTAGTGTCATGTCGAAGAGCTCAAAAAATTCAATTCAACGCAACTTGAACGGGGTCAAATAGAGCTCATATGCAAAAGATATGACCAGTCAAAGTTGAGGGTTGACCATGCTAATTTTATCAATAAAATGATGACATCAGCATGTTGATATGGCAAGAGCACATGACATGGCAAGTGTAGGTGACATGACAAAAATGTGGATCAATCATTTTTTGACATGTGGCTAATAGGAAGGTTCCATGTGGCCCAATGGTTGGGCGCCACGTGGCATGCCTACATGTTTGATGGTTCAAAAGTTATTGAGGAGGTTTGAACTAGTGACCTCCCCCTCACTAAATCCACACACCACCACTACAACATGCATTATTTTTTAGATATAAAGTGGTGGCGGTTTTATTTATTAACCTCATAAAAGTCATTTGGTGGGATTCCAAGTGGATTTTGTGGGATTTAAAGGCAATGGATTTGTTTTAAACAACAATTAAAGGTCGGATCTCCTATAAGTAAAATATATCAACTCCCTATAATAAAAATGTTAATCCATTAAATTAATCAAGCCCAAATTCATGGAAAAATAAAAGCACGGCTTAAAATAATCATTGAAGATTATTAAAATGATTATTTTGTAAGGCTCAAATTATAAGAACCATTAATTAAAAGGGGTGTGAATTATTTTGAACAGATTTTAGAGTATTTTAGGAGTTAAATGTTATTTTAAGGGGGATTGTGAAAGATTTATTATTGTAAATGGGAGATTGTAAAATCATATGGTTATGAACGATATTACGAAAATTTGGTGTATAAAAAGGGGAATAACCTAAGGTTTGGTAAGTGATTTTTGATTGAGAAAATTATACTGTAACCAGGTGGTGATTATGGAGAGAATTTTCTTGGAGAGTTTTTTATAGTGAATTGTTCATCTCTGTGCATTGGGAGCTTGAATTCAAGCTTTTTGTACTTGAGAGAGGACTTTTTCTTGTAATTCATTATCATCCAAGGAGACATGATGAGACTCTATAACAGTTGTAGCCTTGTAAACCATTTTCTAGAGCATAATCAAGGATCGGTCACTCTTTGGAGAGGGACCCAAAGACGTAGCCATTTGGTGAAATCTATTATCAAATTTTGTTTTGTCTTCTCTCTTTTATCTCTCTCTAATTATGTTCATCACTTTATTATTGCTTTTTCATTTAAGCATTTTAATTATGTTTTAAAGCCCTTCAATTTAATCATTGTAATAAGTTATTCACGTGCAACAATCCTAGATCCTAACATCAGATCAAGTGGTATCAAATATTTATTGTGACTGGTGTTTGCAGAGGTGAATGATAATGTGATCTAGGAGCCAATGAGGTGAAGGCACACTTGCAAAATACAATCCTGAGATTGGTAAACAAAGAAATTTGCCAAGGACGAAAGGATCAGAAGCTAGCTAAAGTATTGAGCTTGATGAGAAGAATTTTCAACAAGCCTTTCTTGAAATGAAGGAAATGGTAGAAGTACTTTTTCAAGAGAGGCAAGAATGAAAGCGGCTTGAGAAAGAAGGCTCGTCAAAGAAGGAAGATCAAAAGGACAAAGGGAAAAGACCAAGAGGTGATCAAGAGCCTCCAAAAATTCCTTCAACTCCATCTTCTCCTTCTTCTCCTACAAGTTCTGCTTCTTTTGTTAATCCTTTCAAGGGTGCACATAAGCCTAAAATTAAATTGGATGTAAAATTTCAACTACCTAAGTATTGTGGGGAATTAAATGTTGAGAAATTAGATGACTGGGTTCAACAAGTAGAACTATACCGTAGAGTTCAAGGTCTCTTAGATGATGCTTCTAGGATCCAACTGGCTACTCTTTGATTGGGAGAAACAACTCTCACCTAGTGGGAGAGTAGAACTTGGGTAGAAATTTCACAACATGGTAGAGTCAATTTAACTTGGGAAGAATTTGTTAATGCTCTTCAAAATCAATTTTATCCCCTAGGCCATATGCAACAATTAATGATGAACTAGAAAACTTTTAGGCAAGGGAAAGGTCAAAATGTCCAAGAGTACACCCATGAATTCAGGAAGAGAGTTATTTCATTAAATGTACCATTGTACACCTAGGACACTTTGCTTAAGTACATAGGTGGTTTGCACTCTTATCTAAGACATTAGATATTTTGGTTTTGAATCCTATTAATCTGGATGAAGTTTGTGTACAAGCTACACACTTAGAGTGAAATGGTAAGGGTACTTTCATTGACAAGTCTGACAAGAAGCCATCTAAGCCTGAAGGTAAATCTGAAGATAAAGGAAAGGGAAGAAGACATCTACCATTAAGAGGAAGGATGAAAAAATATCATGCTCTCATTGTGATAAGAAAGGTCATGATGAAGATCATTGTTGGTAGTTGCATCCAAAATTGAGGCCTAAATGGGTTTGGAAATAGAAAGGTAAGAACAAGACCACAAATGTTGTCATGGATCTTGGTTCAGAGCCTAAAGATGAAACTAAGATAGAAATAATGGGATTGAAAGGTAAGGCTTATATTGCTAATGTTTCGGCTGCTTCTACTTCTCAAGTCTATGATGTCCCTAAAGATAGGAAAATAAATGAGCTATTTCATATAAGGGTTGTTGCTAAACACACTAAAATTGATACACTCATAGACAGTGGATCTCAAATTAACCTAATCTCAGAAGATGTTGTAAGAAATTTGGGATTGAAAACTACACTACATCAAATACCTTATCCTCTAGGTTGGGTTTGTGAAAACAATGAATTGCAAGTAACAAGGCAATGCACTTTAAGATTCACGATCACAAGTAAGTATGTTGATGAGGTACAATTTAATATAGTTCCGCTAGATGTCTGTGGGATAGTGATGGGTAGCCCATATTTGTATGATTGAAATGCTATTTTCTATAGGGAATTTAATCATTATCATTTGTTTAAAGATGGCATCGGGTATATTGTACATTCTCACAAGATCAAGATTGGTAGATCTTTTGCAAACACAGGGTAGTTGAAAAGGGTGATTAATGCAAGTAAAGATTTGTCTCTTATGTTTATCAAGTTAGGTGGTTCTAGACATGAACTTGAAGAAATCAAGGCTAACCATGATCAATTGTCACAAGATCTACACCAACAGTACGACATGAGGAAACAGTAAATGAAAGCATCGATGGTCCAAGTCCTCAACTTAAGGTTGAGAACTTGGAGGTTCCCTTGATTAAAAATGTTCTTATTGTGAAAGATAGACATATTGTTGTTTCATTCTCTTTTGTATTTGCATTGTTATGCAGCTTGATATTAGTCAATGGTTATTGGTTAATAGCTGCAATAGTTGATGTAGATGCTTATGGAAGTGATAGAATGATGTATGTGTTCAAAAATATTATTACAGTCCTGATTGTAGTGATGAGCTTGATGTGCAGATGGACAAGTGATACAAGACAAGTGGTGAGGCCATGTCCTCACTTAAATTTTGAATAAATATAACTTTTGGAGGTCCAAAAGCTTTCCAATGGGAAGGACTAATCTAGGTGGATACTTGTAAAAAATTTAAGTATTTCATATGCTCCAAAATTTAGTGCCATGTTGAAGAGCTCAAAAAACTGAATCCAACGCAACTTGAACGGGGCCAAACAAAGCTCGTATGCAAAAGATATGGCCAGTCAAAGTTGAGGATTGACCATACTAATTTGGTAGTACAATGATGACATCAACATGCTGGTGTGGCAAGAGTAGGTGACGTAGCAAGTGTAGGTGATATGGAAAAAATGTGGATCAATCATGTTTTAACATGTGGCTAATAGGAAGGTGCCATGTGGCACACTTACATGCTTGATGGTTCAAAAGTTATTGAGGAGGTTTGAACTAGTGACCTCCCCCTCACTAAATCCACACAACACCACTACAACATGCATTATTTTTGAGATATAAAGTGGTGGCGGTTTTATTTTTAACCTCATAAAAGTCATTTGGTGGGATTCCAAGCGGATTTTGTGGGATTTAAAGGCAACAAAATTGTTTTAAACAACAATTAAAGATCAAATCTCCTATAAGTAATATATATCAACTCCCTATAATTAAAATGTTAATCCATTAAATTAATCAAGCCTAAATTCATGGAAAAATAAAAGCTCGGCTTAAAATAATCTTTGAAGATTATTAAAAGGATTATTTTGTAAGGCTCAAATTATAAGAGCCATTAATTAAAAGGGGTGTGAATTATTCTAAATGGATTTTAGAGGATTTTAGGAGTTAAATGTTATTTTAAGGGGCATTGTGAAAGATTTATTATTGTAAATGGGAGATTGTAAAATCATATGGTTATGAACCATACTAGGAAATTTTGGTGTATAAAAAGGGGAATAGCCTAAGGTTTGGTAAGTGATTTTTGATTGAGAAAATTATACTGTAACGAAGTGGTGATTATGGAGAGAATTTTCTTGGACAGTTTTTGATAGTGAATTGTTCATCTCTGTGCATTGGGAGCTTGAATTCAAGATTATTGCACTTGAGAGAGTAAATTTTTTTTGTAATTCACTATCATCCAAGGAGACGTGAGGAGACTCTATAATATTTGAAGCCTTGTAAACCATTTTTTGGAGCATGATCAAGGATCAGTCACTCTTTGGAAAGGGACCCGAAGATGTAGTCATTTGGAAAACTTTGTTATCAACTTGTGTTTTGTCTTCTCTCTTTTATCTCTCTTTAATTTTGTTCATCACTTTATTATTGCTTTATTCATTTAAGCATTTTAATTACATTTGAAATCCCTTTAATTTAATCATTGTAATCAGTTATTATTCACATGCAACAGTCCTAGATCCTAGCATCAAATCATTTGAGATAATAGAAGAAGCAAGGTGTATAGGAATAACTTGCTCACATTCCCTACACATACCAACCACAAGTTGCAGCCCTTGGATGTTAGTTTCTTCTCTCCCTTCAAAAATTACTTGAAACAAAAAAGGATAATATGGATGTCTAATCACCGCCAAATTGAAATTAGAAGGGAAGAGTTGGTAACTCTTGTTAATAAGGCATTCACATAGGTATTGAATCCATGCAATATTATAAGTGGATTTTGGATAACAAGGGATAAACACTCACTTCCCCCCTAAGAAAGGTAAATTTCCTCTCACTTCCCACTGGCAATAAGGGATAAACACTCTAAATTGGGACCCCATTTCAAGCCAAAAGAATAGAATTATAGAATCAGGAAAAAATAATAGAATCTTTCAAGCAGGAAAAAAGAACACAAGCAAGCAATAAGAACTGGAACATAAGCAAGCGAAAAGAAGGGTCGACCATGAAATATATAGCTAAAAATTAAAGAACAAAAACATCAAAATTTTGCAGTAAGACATACAAATTAAATAGCTTGTTGTACCTTAAGCACTATCAATATCCACTAACAAGTCACAAAAAAATTTGCTTGCTTCTAATAAAAACTTATAAATATGTCTCCATTCTAAAGACTTTATGTAGGAATTTGGTTATGTGGAAAATTCATCCTAGAATAGAAGTATAGCATTTGATATTTTCACCACTCACATTGATTTTTATTCGCATAGAATTTTAATTCTAATAAGAGAATTATTGAATTGTTACATTAAAATAACATAGAATAAAGATGTAATAATATAAAACTAATATTAATAGAAATATATAAATATACATGTCGACATTTATATCTTTGATAATGTAGCACATATAAAGGTGTTTGTAAAATGTACATAAGAAAGTTACTAAGTAATAGAATCTTGCTAGTAGCATAATGCAATATTCACATACATTTATCAAAATTATGACAAATTTCTTCACATACATTTATCAAAATTATGACAAAACTTCATTCCCTAGAAAATCATATCCCATGGTGACCAACTGATGATGTCCCACTAAAGTAACATTGTGGAAACTCAACACAAAAGGATGTCAAGTTATGACTGCTCCTTCATTTAAGAAGCGTGGAATATCCCTTGGTGCAGGGATTCCCACTCCAATATGTGCATCTGGAAAAACATCCCCTAGGCCTCCTAGATAATCATGTCAAACCATCAGAATCACCAGGAACAACACATCAACCTATAGAATTCCAATGTCTAGTAAAGAAGCCACAAACCGTTAAGGAATATTAGTGTTCACCCAATATCATTCTGTAGCTTCTACAAATTTGAAGCCCAACACCATCTTGATAAAGACTATAGTTCATCTATTGTGTAACTTGAAAATTTATGCAAGTCTTTGGCTAGTAATTTCTCCTAGGAAGGCTAATTGTCAATGAGGACTAATTAGACAAATTGGTGTATCAAATTCCATAATGATTTTTGAAACAGAGCTTTAATCGAGATTATGATGAACTTCATCAGTAATGTCAGCTAAATTGATAGAAAATTTTGGACCTTCGTTCTACATCCCACTATGGTGAAGCACGATCCAATAGTTAAAACATTTAATATAAAGTATATTGCATAATCTAATCAAGGGTCTTCATCTTGTTATCTTACCTTGATTTACATGTTTTAAATTTAATTTTTTTAGAAGAATAATTAAATTTAATTGAAAGGTGAGCCAAATTGCCAATTGTTGCATTCACACTTCATCAACACATGGGAGAGCCATTGCAAATGTTGTTTGGATTGACATCTAGCTTTAGGCAAAGTACTTTGAAGCATTGAAAAGATAGATAATTAAATGGCTTGTTGTACCTTAATCATTATCAATATCCACTAACAAGTCACAATAAATTTTGCTCACTTCTAATCGGAACTTATAAATATGGTGACACTTATC
This sequence comes from Sequoia sempervirens, assembly GCA_007258455.2. NCBI lineage: Eukaryota > Viridiplantae > Streptophyta > Pinopsida > Cupressales > Cupressaceae > Sequoia > Sequoia sempervirens. The sequence continues at coordinate 324,274,605 of VDFB02353493.1, forward strand.
TTCATTCCTAAGACTTTATGTAGGAATTTGGGTGTGTGGAAAATTCATCCCAAAATAGAATGATATATAGCATTTAATATTTTTTCCACCCACACTGATTTTTATTGGCATACCGATTTTATTTGCCACAAAAATATTTCATTGGTTTGAATACAAGTTTAATTTGCCAAGAAAATTATTTTATTAGTTTGAAAATAGGTGTAATTTGTCAATGAAAAAGTTTTATTTGTTTGAGTACAAGTTTAATTCTCCAACAAAAATATTTTATTGGTTTCAAAACAGGTTTAACTCGCCAACAAAAATATTTTATTGGTTTCAAAATAGGTTTAATTTGTCAAAAAAATATTTAATTGGTTTCAAAACAAGTTTAATTCGCCATGGAATTTTTTTATTGGATTGAAAATAGGTTTAATTTTCCAATGAAATATTTTATTGGTTCAAAAACAAGTTTTAATCGCCAATGAAGATATTTTATTGGTTTCAAAAAAAATATAATTTGCTAAGATTTTTTATATACTTCTAGTGATTACAAAAGATTCGCCAATTGAATTTATATTTTTTCTTGAAAAAAGAAAAAACATATCAATAAAATTGTTTTTTTTTTTTTGGAAATTATACAAGATTTGTCAGGTTTCTACACCTTTTCCAAGGGGGGATTCTTAAAGTTATCCTTGCCATCAAACCCTAATTACATTCATGTCAAGAAACATGGCAAGAAAAAATACATAATTGTGGCTACATATTTCCTTGAATCACTATAAACAACCATGGAGACATACCATTGCCTAGTATTATGCATTACAAACCCTTTGTAATCTTTATCAAATATATTCCTTTGTTTTTAGTTAAGACCTTTAGTGTTTGATACCCTAGAATAAATTGCAAATATTTTCAACTCAAAAAGATGGCTTAGTGAACAACCCTTTGTATGAATAATCAACTATTATTTATATTCCTTTCTTTCTTGGTGTCTAGTTTCTCATGGGAATTTCAAGAGGGTATGGAATCTATGAACTTGATGTGTAGGATGAAAGGAAGCTGAGTGCATGAAAGATGATTCCTACACTAATCTAAGTAGGGGAGAGTTACAAAATTTTCTTTAAACACCTTTATCAATTACATCTACAAAATATGCACATTCTAAAATATGTAAAACATATAAGTAATGCAAACCATAGCACAATTATTATGTGGGAAAACCCTTTTGAGAAAAAATCCACCACCCCAAACATACAACTCAACTTGTATTATCAACAACAACAATAGTTACAATACAAACTCAAAGAAATACTCTTAAGGAGTCTCACACTACAACAAGAATCTAGAGAAATTTTGACAGCATAATGACATGTCAACAATCTTCAACCTATCATCTTGAAAATGCACTAAGGCATCAAGTATTTATAGCATTCCAACATGAAGAGAGGTTTCCAAAACTTTCCAAAACCAAAACTCATAACTAAGGTCTGAACACGAGTTCATTATGACATGTTGTCATAGCCAAAACCCATAACTTTAGGCTTTTCTATTTCTAGCACCTGTCTCCTCAAAATTAGCCACCACTAAACATGTAATGAGCCTGCATGCATGCAAATTCCTTGCATGTGTTGGTGAGTCCATCACATGGGTCCCACATGTCATAGTTAACTTGCAATTTATCTTACATGAATCTTCCACTGTCATAATCAGTCATAAATTGACATAACAAGTTGTCATAGCCCATTGTGTAGTAACTTATTACAAATTCCACCATACTAGTCGCAAATTTAGGTCCTCCAATGTGGACACCTATCTCCACTAAAATAGTAACCACTTGTGAGCATCATAGAAAAGTACAAGTGGATTCAAGATAATCCACTAAGTGGATTTATCATTATTGATACTTACCCTTAATTGTACAATGATGAAATTATACATTTTATGGCTATTTAAGAGGATGTGTCTATTTAGTCATTTTCTATGATTAATTCAAGGTAAAAAACTATGGTGAGCATCACTAGATCACTAACCATAGAAAAAGCATGATCAAGATGAGAGTCATTAAAAAAGGGAAGCAAGTATATCCAAGAGAAAAGAAAAGTACCAATCAACTCCATTAAGGAGAGAAAATATGTACATGATAAAACAAAATTTTCATAGAAAATATTGTTTTACCCATAGCATAAATATACATGAGAATATCACAGATTGAGGGATCATATGCCACAAATTGTAGGAACACATCAAAATAAATAAGGCATGAATAAACAAGGGCCAAATTCAAAATTTTAGGATAAGCCATGACAAATAATCTAACAAGAAAATAAATTTTGAGGATAGGTGGGTATGGATTGAGTATATAGTAACAATGAAAATTTAAACTCTAAGCAAGGTGTAACAATTAAACACAAAGAAGGGTGGATTCCAAACCCTAATTTGATCAAAGATGAGTAATAAATAGTTAGAAACATTAGATTTAAAGCCATATTGCAGAAAGAATAAACCCTACAAGGTCTATAATAGTTGAGTTCCCACATAAATGTGAAGGAAAATAAAGAAACTTGACAAATATTTAATTATGTAGATTTATTAAATTGTAATTATAAATAAATATATCATATGATATAGAATTGAGATTGACACTGACAAATAAAATGATAATAAATGATGGAAATTAAACAAACAAAATAATGGTACTTAGCTCTAGACTTAATGGAGAATTTTAATGCGATAAATGTCATAAAAAGAGTTGTCAAGTTGTTAGGAATCTAAAATTTGTTTTTTATTAAGTATGGAAAGGGCCCTAATCCTGTGGTTACAAAGCCAAAACAACAAATAGGGAAACATGCTAGGAAAAACAACACCAGCCACCACTAGAAAACAACTGTAGACAAAAAAAACTAGAGCCCAAAATGGCTCATAGGCCAAGTACCCAAAATTTCAACCACATAACCATTAACAACATAATCAAAAACAAAATCCCCATATCAATCCACAAAATAGTACGTAGACCATTCATAATATTAACCAAAGTCCAGCAAGTACATAACCATAACATAGCTATCATGAAATAGTAATCTAGGATAATAAAACTAAGAACCAATATTTTCAAAGAAGCCATATAACCCAAGAAAAAAGATAACAAAAAAGAGAAGCAATGCCATTACTTATCATTGGAAATCAACTCCCAATTTTCATTGATTTGGGACAAAAACTCCCTCCAATCAGGGCCATCTTCGTCTTCCTGGTTCTTCTTGTGTTCACTTTTCCCAATCTCCCTGATCTTTGTTTGTTCTGAGACCGCACCCACCATGGCATAGTGCATGATTCCGTAGGTGACCTTCATCAAAGTGATGATTTCCTTCTCCATGTCATCCAGTTGTACCTACAAAAAAATTATCTTTCTTTTCAAAAAAGCAATGTTTATATCTGTGGACAAGGAATTTGGCACCCAAGGTTATCTAACACTTCTAGGGTTTTTCACCTAAAAGGAGAGAGATAGACCAAAATGGGAAATGTCCCCACTCAAGACTAATATAAATATCGATAAAATATGCCTATATTTTATGTCTAAATTTAATAAATTGATAAAGGAAATGAATTATTAATGCAAAACCTAAGAAGTGCTAGTTGTTTGAAAACACATTATGCTATGCAAAATAACCTAAGAATGTAAGTAAACAATAACATAAATGAAAGAGATTGGAGAGGTGCACCTAGAAAATGGAATGTTATGCAAAGAGACTTTGGAATCCTACAAAAAAAATTGTTGAGGCCAACTGGGACACTTATGCCAAGTTGGGCGACTTAGTCCTGTTTCGGGGAGATTCTACTGGAACAAGTTTCTGTCAAATGGGTATCCAAAAAGGCAGAAATAACTTTTCAAGCCTGGCAGTGGGACTAATTTTCCACAGATGGTGACTTATTCCACCTAGGAATCTTGGGAAATCCAGAGTAGGAATCTATAGCTTTTGGTCTGCACTTCTCTTCTTGACAGGTGTCTGGTTCAGATTGTGCAAAAATCGAGCTAAAAGAGGCCTCCAAGCTTCAATTAGGGATTTTTTGACTTGAATGACTTTGATCGATTGTTGACCACTTTTAAAACCTTTCTCTTTGACAAATCTACATACAAGACCTGCAAAACACACATGCAAAGAGGGGGAAAAGGGTTAAGGGTTAGTGAATAGGGGTTTTCCTTGTTCAAATCCTGATTTGGTAATCAAACCCTTGTAAATGAAATGAAATAAAGAGAGAATGATGAATGAACAACATGCAATTCTACAACTCACCAAACCCTTGATGTAGAAATCTAGAGATATGCTAGTAGATGCTCCAATGGATGCTTGATAATGCTTAGAATGCTTGAGAATGATGAATGAATATATGCTAATGTGTGAATAGATGTATTAGATGAATGGGGGTGAAAATGAGAGGAAAACCATTTATTTATACTTGATTTTACAGTATTTCCCAAAAATAACACATCACAGGCTGACCTCAAGGTTAAGAGAATAAAATCTTGCGAGAAAATTAAAATATTTTTGTGCCCAATGGGACTAAGTTTCCCCAGGTGGTGACTTGGTCCCACAAGGGAAATTTTACTGGGTGTTGGGGATTAAAGTGTATTTAATGATGTTTAACGTGATTATTCTCTGAAACACACTTAAGTAGGGCCAGAAAGTGCATTAAGGGGCCATTTAGACATAAGAAAAGGTTGAATTAGTGATGACAAGCCTAGAAAAGTGTGAGAGTTTGTTACAACTCTTTACAACACTTTAAAATAAGACTTGGTAAATGATAAAAATAGGTTATTTAAGTGAATTATAATGAAAATATCCTAGAAAAGTGTGAAAGTGGGTTACAACACTTCACAACACTTTTACAAGACATCATAGAATTCTTATTGATTTAGAAGGACCCAAGACCTAATGTGAATGTATTAGCCACATTACAACATTAAATCTAGGAAAAATCAAGCCAAAATCACCAAGAAGGGCCTGAACATGAGAAAAAGTAGAAGGGTTACTTTTTTTCGTGTCCACAATTAGCCCCCACTTTAATGAGAGTATGAACCTACTTCAAACTCACACTAAAGTAGATCCACACGCAATCAAAAGGGGTTTCGATGAACTAATGCTAGAAAGATGAGACAACAACGATCAAGAGGGATGATCAAGATCCCATGGAAAACTAAACATGAGCACAAAGAAACACACATGAGAATGATGAAAAAGAATGAAAGACGAAAGGGGAGAAAGAGAGAGTTGGATCAAGCTTCGATTATTTGTCCATCCCGTTGTGGATAAAATCTAGGTTGTTTGTCCAAAAATAAAAATGTATACTCACTCTAAGGCGATGGAACTCATGACTATCCACTAAGTGAGAAGGCCAAAAAGGTGAGAAACATACACTCATGGTTGGTATGCACTCACACATACACAGGTGGCTATGGGGAAAGTCATGCCTTGGAATGGGCTTCCCACTCAACCACACCAAAGTTATACCTCTTGATAACTTTAATAAAGTGCCACAAAAGAAAATAACATTTTGAGCTTCACGAGACAAGCAAAACTTTTCATTATTGGAGCTCATGAACAAACGTGATGGCTCCACAGGCATGCAAGTCGTGTTATGCAAGGTGGCCATATAAAAAGTGCAACATGCAACATGCAAGAGAAATGTTCAAAGGAGTCTTGCTTAGTTCATGCGAGCTCTTTAACTTAGGGAACATTGTGTCTAATGTCTCCAAGAGAGGACCAATCAAAGAATAGACAATTCACAACTTAGGGGATGTAGTGTGTCACATCGAGTCACCAAGAGGAATGTAATATGCTAAGATAGATCATGCTCATGAAAGAAACTACACCTAATGTCATCCACAAAGTGAAAAACACATCGTATGAATTAACAAGGCTACACTAAGAACCAAGGAAAAAGGAAAAATGCAAAATGATAATGCCAATGTATGCCCCCACTTTAAAGGAATTGCTACATGTCGCACTGTGAGTCTTTAAAGTAGCAAATGAAAAATGTAAAAAAAGAAGACATGAGAGCCAAAGTGGAAATCTCCTATGCCAAGTCATATGTTTCCAAGTTAGGTTGTGTCATGTGAGAGAAAAAGGAAAGGAAGAGGGGTTGCCCCCAAAATTAAAACACCAAACACATAAGGGATCTATGGATTTGGGGTTAGTATGTTCTTTGCTGTAATATTTTGTAAGGAGCTTGGAACTATTATCATTCCCCAAATACATAGAAATAGAGGAATGACAAAAAGAGAGTGAAAACAAAGAAAAATAATAATCTGGTTGGGTCAACATGGAAGAGACATAGGGTGTATCAATGCCTTTCATCAATGCTTTGCATCATCCCCAAAAGGAAAACACAAGCCAAATGAAAAAGGAAAGGTGAAATAAAATGGAAAAGCTTTCAAGTCAACATGAAGGAGACATTTCAGTCTTAATGTCTTGTGTCATCCCCAAAAGGAAAACACAAGAAAAAGAGAAAGGAAAAGGAAAAGAAAAGGGGCCTTTTGGGTCAACATGAAAGAGACATGAAATTTCTCAATGCCTTGCGTCATCCCCAAAAAGAAAACACAAGAAAAAGAAAAAGGAAAAGAAAAAAAAAAGGGTCCTTTTGAGTCAACATGAAAGAGACATTGCAGTCTCAATTGTTGAAAATGGAGGTAATTATGTAGCTTAAAACTTGTAAAACTATGAGATTGTAGATCTAATTAAGTGTTCCCTTTTAGAAAATTCTTTGTATATGAATATTTGTTTAGATTAATCTTACCAATTATAGAAAGAGATAGAAGATTGTAGAAGAATGAGACAACAAGATAGAAGTGACACAACATATACATGGAGAAACCCTTTCGAGAAAAAAATCCACCACCAGTATCAATAGTGCTTGTATTATTTAACCTTAAAATAAGATTACAATAACACTGTATCAATCCTTTGCTTGATATGCTTCTTTTTCCTTCAACAATTCTTCTTCACAACTTGCAATAAACTCTGATTAAAACTCTATTCAAATTGTTGCAATTAATAGACAATACTGAGCATTGAAAACTCCAAAGAATTTTCAATTACAAGAGCTTGAAGCTCCTTTCAAAAACCTACACCTATTTTTTTCAAGTAGAGTTTCGTCATGTAACATGAAGTCAAAACCAATGTCTCCTCAATTTAGGTGCCCCAAATTGAACTCCTAAGTGATCGTTGGTCAAGAAAATATCTTCCAAGCTTCTCCTTAAAGTTGGAACCCAAGAATGGTCCCAATTAACTCATCCTTGTAAATATCTTCTCATGCAAAACATGTTAACTCCAAGATGCCAACTTGGGTGCCCAAGGTGGGTCCAATTCAATCTTTGTTAACAGAAACATATCTCTCCGTCAATTCATGCAAACATTAGGTATGATTGATCATCCCCACTTAACTGAATGTATCACCTATTATCTGTCATGCAACTGAAGTCACTAGTCATGCAACTGAAGTCAATTGAAGTCAACTAACATGCAACTCAAACTAACTACATACAATTGAAGATAATTGAACCATAACTAAACTAAACTGAACTGAATTGAACTAAACTGAACTGAGTTGAACTGATACTGAACTAAATTGAGGTCCACTCATGTAAATGTCAATCCCTAACTTGTAGGATATTTACATGCATTACTGAAGTGTTATATATTCTCCAAATAGTTAATTAAACTCAAGGTTGGTTCCACCTTCCATGTGGGTGCCCCATGTGCTCCTAATTTGTAGGAGCTCTTCTTGGGCATCCCCACATGTTCCTATCATTTAGAAATACTTACAAATTTCAATTTACATGTTCATTTCATTCGAATTTAATCTCTTTCTAATCCTAGTGTTGGGGAACACTTTGCAAGGATTTAAGAGATACATGGAAGATGTTTAGGATTACAATTAAATGGCATCCTATTCCCAACATTCCCCCACTTGACATTATACATTGCAATTATTCTAAACAAGGAATCATTATTATAAATAATGTACAAGACTCAAGGTCCAATGGCCTTCCTGCACCATGAGAACTTATCTGTAGGAACTGGTTTCATAAGATAATCTACAACATTTATCAAAGTGTCAACTTTATCAATCAATACCTTCCCATTCTCAACCATTTATCACACAAATTGATACTAAACAACAACATGCTTAGTATGAGCATGATACATATGATTTTTAGCTAAACAAATAGCACTTTGACTATCACATTGAAGTTTAATTTGCTTACAATTAAAACCAATACCTTTCCCAAGTCTCTATAACCAAACTACCTCTTTGGAGGCATGTGTAGCAGCCATGTACTCTACTTTTGTGGTGGACAAAGCAATTGTGGGTTGTCTCTTACTCATCCAACTAACTTTAGCTCCAAACAAAGTAAACACATAGCCATTTGTCGACCTCAGACTGTCCAGTTCTCCTGCCCAATTTGAATCAACAAAACCATGTGTGTCTAATGATTTGTGCATAATATCAATATCATTAGCACCATGATAAAACAAATAGTAATCAAAATTACCTCGTAAATATTTAAACACTCTCTTAACATAAGTCCAATGTTCTTTACCAAGGCTAGACATAAACCTACTTAGAACTCCCATTTCTTAGGCTATATCTGGTCTTGTACATACCATTGCATACATCAAGCTACCAAATGCACTAGCATATGGAATTTCGGACATTTCCTCATAATCAAAATCATATTTAGGACTCATGTCTAAACTTAACTTCGTTCCAATTGGTAAAGGTATATTAATTGGTTTACTGTCCTACATGTTAAACTGTTTCAAAATAGTATCAACATAGTTGCTTTGACTCAAGCAAAGCTTTCTGTTACCTCTATCTCTGTTGATCTCCATACCAAGGATATATTTTGAAGCCCCTAGATCCTTCATCTCAAATGTTCTAGAGATTTGTGCTTTCAATTCTTTGATCATTACCTTACTGTCACCAATAAACAACATGTCATCAACATATAAGATAATAATTAAAAGTTGATCATCAATACATTTATGTAAACATAGTGATCTTCCTCACTCCTAACATAACCAATTTTCAATGCAAAAGCATCAAAATTTTGGTACCACATTCTTGGTGTTTGTTTCAATCCATATAAAGATCTCTTTAACCTGCAAACTAATTCTTCTTTTCCTTTTACAACAAAACCATCAGGTTGCCTCATATAAATCTCCTCATCAAGATCCCCATGCAAAAAAGTAGTTTTCACGTCCATTTTCTCTATCCCAAAATCATAAGCAACAACAATAGATAAAAATAATCTAATAGAAGTTAATTTAGCAACAGGAGAGAAAATTTCATTAAAGTCAATTCCCTCTCTCTGGGAGTAGCCCTTAGCAACTAATCTGCCTTATACCTTTCAAGATTACCATCTGCTCCAATTTTCTTTTTAAGGATCCATTTACAACCAATGGCCTTTCTTCCTTTGAGAAAACTCTCAAGATCCCATGTGTCACAAGTATCCAAGCATTTCATTTCCTCATGCATAGCTTGTGACCAAATCTTGTTCTCATTTGAATCATCATTAATACTCATCAAAGCAAATATACAACAAAAATCAGGTGGGCTATACCTATCAATGAGATTTCATTGTCTTTTGGATCTTCTCAAAGGGGCTTCTTCTTGTTCCTCAATATGCTCATCATGAGCATCTATCTCAGAAGAACTCTGTGAACTCTCCTCATCCAATCACTCCAATTGTTCTTCAACATGTGCATCTTCCTACTTCTCAATATTTATCTCAAAATGCACTGTTTGAGAAGTATCCTTCTCCTTTGGTTGTTACTCTCTTGAATAAGCTCTAAATTCCCTAAAAATCACATCTCTAGATAAAGTAATTTTTTGGGTTAGAGGATTCCAAAGCTTGTAAGGTTTTAATTTTTCACCATAACCTATGAATATGCATTTTTGTGCTTTTGGATCCAACTTAGATCGCTTTTCATTAGGCACATGAACAAAAGCCTCACAACCAAATATACTTAAATGTGTAACACTAGGATTCTTACCTAACCACATTTCATAAGGAATGTTATCTTTAATAGATGAACTAGGAGATCTATTGATTAAATAACAAGAAGTAATAACAACCTTAGCCCAAAGGCACCAATCTAGCTTAGCACTACTTAACATACTCCTAGCTCTTTCCATTAAGGTTCAGTTCATCCTTTCTACTACTCCACTTCTTTGAGATGTATATGGAGTAGTTTTTTGTCTCACAATTCTTGCATGCTTACAATAATCATCAAATTCCTTAGAACAATATTCACTGCCATTATCTGATCTCAACACTTTTATCTTATGATCTAATTATTTCTCAACCAAAGCCTTAAATTCTTTAAACTTATTAAACACATCAGATTTTTTATGCATAAAATAATCTAAGTGTATCTTGAGACATCATCAATAAATGGGACATAATATCTAGATTTTCCAATAGAGTCAATATCCATAGGGCCCATTACATCTGAATGAATAATCTCTAATAATATTTTAGCTTTATTTGTTCCATTAGGAAATGAATATCTAGATTGCTTTCCAAACACACAATACTCACAAAAATAATTTTTTCCAATATTATAGTCATGAATACCGTCAACCAATTTCTTATTAAGAATGGTCCTAAGACCTTTTTCACCAATGTGGCCCAATCTATGGTACCACAACATACATTTATTTCCAACTTTAGTTACATTGGTTGATTTATTCAAATTGGAGGTATTCAGCTTAAACAAAATCCCAATATGAGATCCTTTAGAAAGCACCATATATTCCCTTTCACCAATCTGCGACCACCTTTGTCAAATGTCACATGCATTCCAAAGTCATTGAACTTAGATACATAAAGTAGATTTCTAGTAAGTCTTGGAATATGTAAAACATCATTAAGGATCTTAACCCTACCATCACTGAAACACAACTTTACCTCTCCTTTGCCCTCAACCTTTGTTGTGCTATTATCTCCAAAGAAGACATTCCATCCATCATATGCAGTATACTTAGTGAACCACTCCTTGTTAGAAGTCATATGATAGGAGAAACCTAAATCAATAAGCCAAGACTTATCGCAAACAGTATTAGATGAAATGACCAATGCATCATTATTGTCATCTGAGGATTTCTCTGTAGAAGCATCAAAACTCTTTTTCTTGTTCTCACAATCCTTCTTTACATGTCTAGGTTTCCCACAATTCCAACACTTTACCTTACTCTTACTAGGGATTTTAGACCATCCTTTTTTTACTCACCCTTTCCTTTCTTGTCTGCCTTAGGTTTCCTTTCCTTAGGCCTACCTCTTACAAACAAGGGATCTTGGGAACCAGTTTTAGACTTTATCCTCATCTTCTCTGATAGGAGAGTAGGAATTATATTTTCCATCTTAAGATCTGCACCACTACCAATAATAGCAACAATTATATTTTCCCAAGATTTTGGTAAAGAACAAAGTAACAAAATGCAGTTATCTTCATCTTCTAGCTTTACATCTATAGATGCTAACTGAATTAGAATCAAATTAAATCATTTAAATGGTGTGCAACAGAATCACCATCTTTCATCTTTAAAGAATACAACTATCTTTTTAGATACAACTTATTAGTAAGACTTTTGGTTTGATAGATATCACCTATCCTCTTCCATAATTTATATGTGGTAGTTTCATCTAAAACATTCAAGAGAACAACATCAGATATAATCTTATGGTCCCTCTTCCCTTCTTATCAAGCTTAGCCCAATCCTCATCCGACATCATTGTAGGTGACTTTGTCTCATTACAAATAGGTAACCACTGATCTCTCTCTTCAAGGAGATCCTCCATTTTTAGTTTCCACATCTCATAACTAGATCCATTGAATCTTTCAATATCTAAACAAGAATTAGAACTCATGGTAATACACTTCTTTTACAAAATCAGCAATAAAAAAATAGTAAAAGCTCCCACTGCAACCAAAAAACCTTCAAAATTTTAAGAGAAAGACGTCCCAAACTCTACCCAACTGTTAGCTTTGATACCAAATGTTGATAAATGGAGGTAATTATGTAGCTTAAAACTTGTAAAATGATCAGATTGTCGATCTAATTAAGTGTTCTTTGTTACAAAATTCTTTGTGTAAGATTATCTGTTTAGATCAATTTTACCAATTGTAGAAAGAGACCAAAGATTGTAGAAGAATGAGACAAGAAGATAGAAGTGACACAACATATATGTGGAGAAACCCTTTCAGGAAAAAAATCCACCACCAGAATCAATAGTGCTTGTATTATTTAACCTTAGAATAAGATTACAATAACACTGTATCAATCCTTTGCTTGATATGCTTCTTTTTCCTTCAACATTTCTTCTTCACAACTTGTAATAAACTCTAATTAAAACTCTCTTCAACTTGTTGCAATTAATAAACAATAATTAGCATTGAAAACTCCAAAGAATTGTCAATTACAAGATCTTGAAGCTCATCTCAAAAACCTATGCCTATTTTGTGCAAGAAGAGTTTCATCATGTAACATGAAGTCAAAAAAAATATCTCATCAATTTAGGCACCCCAAATTGAACTCCTAAGTGATTGTTGGTCAAGAAAATATCTTCAAAGCTTCTCCTCAAAGATGGCACCCAAGAATGGGCCCACTTAACTCAGCCTTGTAAATATACTCTCATGCAAAAGGTGTTAACTCGAAGATGCCAACTTGGGTTCCCAAGGTGGGTCCAAGCCAATATTTGTTAACAAAAACATATCTCTCCATCAATTCATAGAAACATCATGCATGATTGATCATCCCTACTTAACTGAATGTAGCACCTATTATTTGTCATGCATTTGAAGTCATTAGACATACAACTCAAGTCAATTGAAGTCAACTAACATGCAACTCAGACTAACTACATGCAACTAAAGATAACTAAACCATAATTGAATTGAACTAAACTGAACTCCACTCATGTAAATGTCAATCCCTAAGTTGTAGGATCTTTATATGCATTATTGAAGTTTTGCCTATTCTCCAAACAATTAACTGAACTCAAGGTGGGTTCCACCTTCCATGTGGGTGCCACATGTGCTCCTATTTTGTAGGAGCTCTTCTTGGGTATCCCCACATGTTCCTATCATTTAGAAATAATTACAAATCTCAATTCACCTATTCATTTCATTTGAATTTAATCTCTTTCTATTCCTAATGTTGGGGAACACTTTCCAAGGACTTAGGAGATACATGAAATATGTTGAGGATTGCAATTAAATGGCATCATATTCCCAACATCAATGCCTTGCATCATTCCCAAAAGGAAAAGAAAAAAAAGGAAAAAGTGATGTACAACATATAGAAGAATGAAGGTACAAATAGTGGAATTCCACAAAAAGAAGGAGAACATCACGGGGGAACATGTTATGCACATACAAATACACAAAAGAAAGAAAAAAAGCAAAAGAAAAAGAAAATGTAAAAGACTAGTAAGGCAAGATGCGAGTCAACAATCAAGCAAGTCATTTGTCTCCTAGTCTCAATTGGTATAAGTGGAGGTGAATAACACAACTAATGGACAACAACAAATGCATTACTAGGACAAGGCGAGCGCTTTCTTTCCCCCACTAAGTGCAAGACAAGAATGAGCCAGGGTAGGTGATGGGAAAGGTTATGTAATAGTGAGAAGAGAATGTTCTACAATGATTACATGAGAAGGTGTTCCATGGTGGCTTATGGAATTATTAGATATCAATTATCACCATCAAAATGCCACTTGCTCAGTATTTATTTCAATTGGCCACACTCATCACTTCTATGTCCAATAATGCGATGATATGCACAATGCAGAACGTTAGCATCTTTGGGATAGATCACCAACCTATTTGTAGGTGGTAATAGGATGAGTCCTTTGTTTAAAAGCATTTGCAATTTCCTTTCACATTCAAGTGGTGGATGGAGAGGAAAGTTGAGCTTTTGTAACTTGTAAGGTCTTTTGCGTTTGATAGATTCACCCTTTTCTCAAATGGAAGGAGGAGGAGGACCCAAAGTGATCCGTTCATCCTTATCATTTTCTGCAGGTAAGGGTTGTTCATGAGGAAGGAGAACATTCAAATTGGGAGGGGAATCAAAGATCAATGTGCCATCATCACAAAGTCTCCAATATTCTCTAGGAGGCTTGTTGTCATGAGGACAATCTTGATATCCTAACCCTGTTGTGTTTTTATCTTTTGGATTTTGTTCGAAGAGTTGATGAATGTCTTGTTCAGTTGTTGTGTTTGTAAATACCGAAACATATCAGGAGGTGATACTGTAGGAAGGTCTTGTTGTTTCATGGATTGATAAAAGGATGAATTGGCTTTGAGGTTATCGAGGCATTCATTTAGGAACTTATTCATATTCTCATCATCTTCTCCAATGACGTCAACATCACGAGGAGAATAGTCGTGAGGAGTTGAAGGAGCATGAGGAAGCTCAATGTCATTAGGATTAGTTCCAAAGGTACAACTTGACATGTGAACTAAATATTTTAATGACATCAAAAACTTATTAAAACACACAGCCATGATGCAAATGAATGAAATCAAACTAAATGCAAGAAATGGAATAAAAATATATATGGAAACAGTAACAAAGATGCAATAATAGAAAACAAAAATGCAAAAAATGCTCTAAAAATGACAAAAATTACCATGCAAAATGTGCAAGAGGACTAAGTCACCCAGTGTGGCGAATTAGTCCAAGTGATTTTTTTGAAATTTTTTAGAATTTTTAAATGGAATTTTTTGATTTTTAGATGCAAGTACAGTATGAAAATGCAGAATTTTTGGAATGTGTAATGAAATACAACATAAAAATGTAAGCTATATGAGCTTTTCACTAATGCAATTTTGAAAAACCTAGGATATGATTTAAACAATGCAAAACCTAATGCAATGTTGATACAAGCTATACCTAGGATGTAAATGCACTTGAAATTAGAAGTAAAATGTTATAATATCAGGTTCACCAAAATGTGGACAAAGATTTTGGCACCTAAGGTTCTCTAACACTTCTAGGGTTTTTCACCTAAAAGGAGAGAGATGGACCAAAATGGGCAATGTCCCCACTCAAGACTAATGTAAATATGGATGAAATATTCTTGGATGCTATGTCTAAATGAAATAAACTAATAAAGGAAATGAATTATTAATGCAAAACCTTAGAAATGCAAGTTGTTTGAAAACATGTTGTGATATGTAAAATGACCTAAGAATGCAAGTAAATAATAAAAAAATAAAAGGGATTGGAGAGGTACACCTAGAAACTAGAATGTGATGCAAAGAGGCTTTGGAATCCTACAAAAAAAATTGTTAAGTCCAACTGGGACACTTACACCAAGTTGTGTGACTTAGTCCTGTTTAGGGGAGATTTTCTCTGAATAGGTATCTGAAAATGTAGAAATCACTTTTCAGGCCTAGTAGTGGGACTAATTTGCCACAGATGGAAACTTAGTCCACCTAGGAATCTCAATAAATTTGAGGCAAGAATCTGTAGCTTTTGGTCTGCACTTCTCTTCTTGACAGGTGTCTAGTTCAAATTCTATAGAAATTGTGCTGAAAGAGATCTCCAAGCTTCAATTAGGGCTTTGTTGACTTGAATGACTTTGATGGATTTTTTACCACTTTTAACACCTTTCTCTTTGACAAATTTGCATACAAGACCTACAAAACACACATGCAAAGAGGGGGAAAAGGGTTAAGGGTTAGTGAATAGGGGTTTTCCTTGGTCAAACCCTGATTTAGTAATCAAACCCTTACAAATGAAATGAAATAAAGAGAGAATGATGAATGAACAACATGCAATGCTACAACTTACCAAACCCTTAATGTAGAAATATGAAGATATGCTAGTAGATGCTTCAATGGATGTTTGATAATGCTTAGAATGCTTAAGAATGATGCATGAATGTATACTAATGTGTGAATGGATGTATTAGATGAATGGGGGTGAAAATGAGAGGAAAACCATTTATTTATAGTTGATTTTACAGTATTTTTGGAAAATAACACATCACAGGCCGACCTTAAGGTTAAGAGAATAAAATCCCACCAAAAAATTAAAATAATTTTGATTTTTGTGCCTAGAGGGACTAAGTGGCCCTAGGTGATGACTTGGTCCCACCAGGGTAATTTTACTAGGTGTCGGGGATTAAAGTGTATTTAATGATGTTTAACAAGATTATTCTCCAAAACACACTTAAGTAGGGTTGAAAAGTGCATTAAGGTGCCATTTAGACATAAGAAAGGGTTGAATTAGTGATGACAAGCCTAGAAAAACATGAGAGTTTGTTACAAATTTTTACAACACTTTAAAATAAGACTTGGTAAATGATAAAAAGAGGTTATTTAAGTGAATTATAATGAAAATATCCTAGAAAAGTGTGAAAGTGGGTTACAACACTTCACAACACTTTTACAAGACATCATAGAATTCTTATTGATTCAAAAGGACCCAAGACCTAATGTGAATGTATTAGCCACACTACAACATTAAATCTAGGCAAAATCAAGCCAAAATCACCAGGAAGGGCCTAAACATGAGAAAAAGTAGAAGGGTTGCTTTTTCTGTATCCACAGTATCCTCAGGAGAAGTAGAGGCATTGATTTTTTTCTCAATATCAGTGGCCTCCTTCATCTAAAATTTGTTAGACAATGACTTTTGAATAATAATAATTATTATTTGAATGTAAAATTGGCATGAGACGAAAGCACATCACAAAATTAATTGAGGTTCCATTAAATTGACCTTTGCACAAGAAATTGATCCTCACATTTGAAAGTAATTGGTGGTGTTGCTAAACACCTCCAAGGATCTTACAAAGTGAATGTCATGTTCCCCTCAACCAACTTCCTAGGTAGGACATATTCTATTCAACTTGTGAACAAAGGTTGAAGACAACAAACAAGAAACCATGCAATATTCTCATCTATTGCTAAATGTGTAGGTGTTAATGTGGTAGTATATGCTCAAACACACTCTTTGAATGTTGCAACAAATAGTGAGTGAGAATAGGATCCATGATATCCACTAGATGATCATAATGAATTTTGGTTTGTTCTTTTATACAATAAGTTAACTTTAATTGAAAATATTTGACACTTAAATTGGTAGACAATGACTAATTAGAAGGGGACAATTTGTCCCATTAAAAATATGAGGGTCAATTTCATGCCACCAAACTAAACTAGGTTCAATTCTACATCATAGAATCAAAGTTAAATAGTAAATTGTAGATCAATCCTAAACTTAATGTATGAAATAAAAATAAATCAAAATTTATATATTTTACCAAGTTTTATGCATAAATACATCACTTATAAACTAAATAGTACATAAAAACAAACCATATCAAAATAAATTTCAAAAAAATAAAAATACAAAATATATAATTTTCACCCTTACAAAAATGAATATGCAATCTTAAAAAAATATTGTAACTAGTACGAATATAGTTGGTATTAATTTTTTAGAGTCCATGTTGAAATCATAAGTTAACTTGTAGATTCATGTGAAATACCTTATTTGAATGGATATATTAAATACATCAAGATGTTTTATTTACTTAATTAAGAGATTCTATTATACTTTAAAATTACTTTATTTATTTACTAGATGGACACATGAGTTTTATTTTTTATTAATTTGAATTTGAATTTTATTTTTGGAAAGATCACTATTCATTGGTTTACAATTCATTTGTTTTGTTTTTGTTTTGAAGAGTTGTAGTAAATATTATATAATTATATATTAGTTTTTAAAAGTTTAACTTTATGATTTTAATTTCTTCAAATATACATAAGTTTTATTTTTGTTTTTATTTATAGTATAGAAGGCACGTAATTATATATTGATTTATGTTATTTTAAAGATTTATGTTTATTATTTAATATTAAGTATTTGGTACTATGAAGACGAGGAGACTAGACCTTGTGAACTCTTGCCTACAACAAGATGCTTTACCCAATCAAGCTATTGAATATTAAGTGTTTGGTACCATGGGGATGGGGAGACTAGACCTTGAAACCTTTTGCCTACAACAAGATGATTTACCCAATCAAGCTATTTAATATTAAGTATTTGGTACCATGGAGACAGAGGAGACTAGACCTTGTGACCTCTTGCCTACAACAAGATGCTTTAGTCAATCAATCTATTTAATATTAAGTGTTTGGTGCCATGGGGATGGGGAGACTAGACTTTTTTACCTCTTTCCTATAAGAAGATGCTTTAGTCAATCAAGCTATTTAATATTAAGTGTTTGGTACCATGGAGACGAAGGAGACTAGACCTTGTGACCTCTTTCCTACAACAAGATGCTTTAGTCAATCAAGCTATTTAATATTAAGTGTTTGGTACCGTGGGGATGGGAAGACTATACTTTTTGACCTCTTGCCTATAAGAAGATGCTTTAGCCAATCAAGTTATTTAATATTAAGTGTTTGGTACCATGGGCATGGTGGAGACTAGACCTTGTGACCTCTTGCCTATAACAAGATACTTTAGTCAATCAAACTAGACCCTCACTCCTATTAATTTTTGTATTTAACAATCAATTATGTGTTATAACTTTTCATGACTAAAGTTTATATTTATCTCCAATATTGTTGACATGCACAATTTCTAAGAAAAACTTTTTTTTTTCTACAATTCTATTGACTACCATGGGGACAGAAGAGACTAGACCTTGTGACCTTGTGACTCTAGCCAATCAAACTAGACCCCACCCCTATGCATTTTTATATTTAACAATCAATTGTATTGTATGCAAGTTTTTTGGATTCAATTGTGTATGTTTTTAGATCAACGTTTCGAATCACAATCAATGATTTTTTCCTCTTCTTGATGATGGATCACTGAGTGTGATCCAAAACGTCGATCTAAAAACATACACAGTTGAATCCAAAAAACTTGCATACAATTTCATGGACTGTAGAAATCTCATACCAACAATCAATTGTATGTTATAATTTTTCCTGACTAGAATTTATATTTATCTTGAGTAATATTGACATGCACAATTTTTAAGAAAAAACTATTAATTTTTTTTTTCTACAATTCTATTGACTATAATATTTAGTGTTATGACGCGCGGAAGTCTCTAGACTATTACACTTCACATAAACCATGAGAAAAAATAGCCATTATAATACACATAAATCAAGGAGAGAAATAACTATAAAGAAGCTACGCCATGTGAATACAATATCATTTAATTAAAAGCGACTCATGTCAAAACACCCTCTAACCTATTTTAATGTGGGACCCTCCAAAACCATAGTTCAAATTTTATTTAGCGAGAGGTAATATCAATGTATAACTTCAAAACAAAACTAAAAACACGGTGAAAAACATGCCCGATAAAACTGGACAGTTTTTGAAAGTACAAGTAGATCCACAGGTATGGGAAACTTTCAGGCCGATTATCAATCGAGTTTAAATGTTAGCCAATCTTTCAAGCTGCCAGACGCAAAAAATCATGTTTAATTTGGTAAAGTATTGTCTTAAAAGTTTAAATTTGCCCGTTACGGTTTTAAATTACGGTTTTAAATTTGTCCCAATCTTTGAATGCGTGAAGGTGACGGGATTCTTTGATTTCTATGCATTAAATCGACTCCAGGATTATTTTGTTTGTGAAAATTTGTTGAAATTGGGGTCATTTGGACTATTTGAATCTCGTACTGGTTGTTTTTCTAGCTTAAAGCCCTGGAATAAGTGAAAAAATCTCGGCGCTTTGAAGAGAATTGATGCTGTAGATGTCAGATCATGGCAGTATACGAGTTCGCTATCATTTTTTTGTACTTTGATGTCATGTAGTACGATTTAGGTATTTTCAGTTGTTTAAAGTCATTCTGAAATGTTGCCTGCAACATTGCAGAAAGGCTTTCGTTTCGTACAGCTTTATTTAATTGAAATAGTAAGCTTTAAATGATGAGTTTGGTAAATCCAAGCTAATCTGGTGAAGAAAAGTATTTATCCTGTGAAATTTGTTCTCTTTTTTTCTCTAGGATGTAATAGATGATATTAGTAGTTGTAAAGATCCGTAATTTGCCTTAAATCTGTTTCTTTCTGCTGTCTTAAGCTGATTAATTCCATTTTACTCTTTGTAACGCTTACAGTGGCCTTCCACATAAATTTTCATCTCCTTTGTGTCATTCCTCTTCAGTTGCCCTGTCGACTACAGTCTCTGTTGATCGTGAGAGAGATCTAAGGCAAAAATGCAGGTTTGGAAGAGACCGTTGCTCTATTTTCTCCTTTGTTCTGTTCATTGGATTTTAATTGGGGAGCTTTTCTATTAATCTTGCCTCCTTAGCAAGAATTTAGCCAAGTTGGAAATAGAAGAAGGACAATCGAAGCTGACGTGGTATTCACTTGTTGAGGAAAACATGGGTAATGTATAGGCATCTTGCTTGTGACAAAGAATACGACAAACATCAAAAGATCGTGGTTCATCAGTCCTAAATACCTATATAGGAAAACAGGGACTAATGTATAGGTATATTTATATTTATCAGTACTGATCTATTAATATATTAACATATTTTAATTAAAAATATATATTTATACTTCTTTTATTTATGAGAGGTTTTATATCAAATTCAGATGCACCAGCTATAAGCTGAACCTCTTTGGCTTAGAGCCAAGTACTGAAGTGTATCCATTCCGTCAAATTCGTTGGGGGCACGATCCCGACCTCATCCCTTATGATGTCGTAGTCACCAAGACTTGATATTTGGTGGGCTCATTTTGAACCATTCAACTTCACTAGCAGACCAAGGGCCCATTGACATTTATACAAAATTTCATTTGCTAGTCTCATGGAGGAGGGTTTGAATGGATGTTGTTGAGTATTTTTTAAGATTATATTTAAACTAGGTGGTCCCATGAATTTTGTAGCATATTTTAAGCTTAAAATTTTATGCTCCTATATTTATGGAAAGTGGTGGTCTCATTAATTTTATTATTTTGCATATTCAATTCAACAAGTAAATAAATATAGAAATAAAAAAATTAATTGGTGATAATTTTAAATTTTCATATGATTGACAAGTGGTAGAAAAAAGCTTATGGTCAGTTCGCGCAATTTCTAGCCCCACCCCTTTTACACCCACTTATGTTTTTGAGCTAAAAAGTAGGGGTTGCTATTATTGATAAAAAAATTCTAATTAATCCTTGGGCAACAAAATGTTGGCACATGATAGGACGAATTTAAAAGCTATATTACACCACTTGAATTGGAATAGCTAATGGGCTGATATGATTTAAGCTAAACTAAATCCTTATCAAGAAATTCTGAAATATTATTTATTTATTAAAAAATTGTCTTGCAAATTTTACTACATTAATCTTTTTTACTTTTATATTTATTACTAGTACATATATTTTAAAAAGTGGGGATATTATAAATTTGAAACTATTTTATTTGACTTTGAAATCGTTTTATTTACTAAATATATGAAACATAAATTTTATGTAGTGATTATTTTGAAAATATTATATTTATTATTAAATATTACTAATTTGATATGAAAATGATGTCAAATTTAAGATTAACAATAAGTTTTTTGTTAACACACTCATGTCATTACACTCCACTAATTACCCTTCTTTATAAATATTTTTCTATTATATTATTTATTGGAAATCTATATTTATGTTAATGTAATTTTAGTTGTAGTTTAGACATGCAAAAAATTGATACAAGCTAATGATTTTTCTATTATATTATTTATTGTAAGCTTATGTTTATGTTAATATAATTTTAGATGTATTTTAGACATGTGAAAAATTGATACAAGCTATTGATTATGATAAATATAAAAATAGTAAATATTTTTAAGAAAAACAATGAATGTAAACTTCAAAGATGAATAAACTTATGACATGTTAAATTAAATGTAATACTTGATTTCAGAAAATAGAAGATAAATAATTACATGCATTATATTTATTGAGACCCTCTATAATCTTTAATTTTAAAGGTAAATATGATAAGATATGACTTTGGGTAGAGGGCATGATAGGGTTAAATGTATTTTTGTGAAATAGTCACTATAGTATAGGAAATATGTTCATAAATTAGGGAGATTATTGGAATTGACTTTCATAAGTTTATCTCAATGGAAATGAAGGGTTAGATACCTCTTACCAAATAATTATCAATGATGGAAATGAAGGGTTAGGGAAGAGGGGCTAGTAGTCGTGCAGGGCATGTAGCAATTGACTGTCCAATATCGTAGAACCTTCATTTTTTTTTAAATGTGGACTGGCCTCTTATATATCTATAACTAAGGTTTGGAGGTGTGACTCATCATGCAACTCACCACATCAACACATCTATTGAGAAGTGTCTAAAATTTGGCTTTTTAAAGATTCAACCAAAATTAATCATGGGACCCCATAGTAGTTGAACAAAAAAATATCATTTGTTGCTTGTAGTTTATCATATTTTTATTTACAATAAAATAATATACAACCTAGTGGGCGGATGGGAGGGTGCCTTTCCACAAATTTTATTGTGGAAAGGTCGAGTTTCTTTCAGTTTTTAAGGCATGCATTCAATCTCGTTGGCAGTCACACTTGACAATGTTACTTGGACTCCTTGCTTGCCACCTCGATGATGCATTTTTTTATGAGGATTTCCAACTAGATTGGTGGTTTGGTATTGGCATTGATGGTGTGGTATGCATTAGTTGTCACTAAATCTAACCATAGCATATGCACAATAATGAAATTGCCAGGCGATATACAAAGCACACGTTTGGGAGTCAACTCGGATGTCAAATCACTACTTTCGTTGGAATTTGATGATCCGTCTTATACATGCAAGATGATGTTTCAACTGCGGTAATGGGTTGGCTCCTTGCACGACATGGTAAATACATTCTTGATCCATAATGATGTGAAATGATTACATTCCTCCACACATTATTTATAGCTTATTAGGGTTCACATTTCATTTATCGTAGTGATAGTGTTTGCATTTTATGGTGAGGTGTGTGTAGGGTCTTTCTGCTACGCTGGGTATCCATGGAGGAGAGGTCAAAATTTGTGGTCAAAATTTCATCGAAAACCCTAAGGAGCATTGAGGCTTCTACTCCAATTCATTTGATGAGTTTTGACAAGCAGATGGCTTTCTGTGGGTTGATCACAGACCAACAACTCAAAAGAATTCTAAAGAAGTATGACACTCTCATTCTAGCCATAGTGAAGATGGTATTGGGGAAGAGCTTTCTAAAGGACGATGAGTCATACAGGGTTGACACTAACATAATCTCACAGTTTTTGGCTTCAGTGTTAGAAACAAGGTTGGGCAAAAGGTAGGCTGGAGTATTGTTAAAGAGGTTTTTCTATGTGGATTTATTGGTGGGGTTGGAGGCTGCATTGTATGCGGCATCCCTTGGAATGGGAATTCCCAGGTTGTGCGATATGTGTATGCTTTATGTGCTAGGAGAGGTAATTAAGTACTACCCTTTCCTATTAGATTTAAAAGGGATGGTGTTAGTTGGTCACAAGGAATTGGTGGTGGTGGGTTTGGACTATCTCCTATGGGTGTTAAAGCTTCCTCCTTCGTAACATGGACGTTGGGTCCCAAATTCCCAAATTTCAGAGCTTTTGCACACGCAAATGGCTTCCTAGAGGCATACATGTTTTGTGTGGGGTCTGGTTAAGGGTTGTGTTGGGCCATGAATTTTTTTGGTATGTCTCAATGGCTTGGTATCAAAAAATCTCATGTAGTTTTAATATTTAATATATAAGTTGTGGTAATGGTTAGATAGTCTCTATTTCAAACAAAGTAAGGTGTGTGTCCCTGCATGGACGTTTAGGTTTCAATATAACATAAGGGTGGTCATTTTTTCAGTTATATTTTGGTTGGTTATGCTTGAAGGTCTTCTCTCTGGTCTAGTCATGACAGTTTAGTAAACTCTGCCCAGAGGGCATTCTATGTAATTTTTTTTTATAAATTAATATAAATCCCTGCTTATGTATCAAAATAAAATAAATAATATGCAATCTAAATGGACCAAATACCTATTGGTAACCATAAATCTTTAATATCTCTACCTTTTATATGAACAACACATATGGACCAATAATTGAACACAAAAAAACTATTTGTTGTTATAAAAACAACACATAATTATTTAAAATACAACTTATATCAAACAAAGATGGACCAATAGTCGAACACTAAAACTTTTTGAAAATCCTTCACATTTAATGGGAAAATACATGGTATTTATCGTGCTCACCTTTTATATTTGTGATAGGACAAACTATTAATATAAAATACTCCAGTGCTTGAACATTGCTACCCCAATAGTTGTACACATAAGAACAATATTTTTCACTATGATAACAATACTTGTTTAACTGAGTGTCTTATTTTATTAAATGAGCATTTTAAATTTTAAATGACACACTTATAGTGGATAGTTATGATATTTTATTTGAGACAAAATAATACTTATTTCACTTATTCATGAATGTATTTATGTATTTATGTGTTTTTTATATAACATTCAGAGGTTCTCATATGTTCAAGTATGGATCCACTTTTGGTCAACATTTGGTTTTTTTATTTATTTACATTTAGACTATTTATTTACAATATACATTATAAATATGTGGTAAGACTGAGTATTATAATCACAATTGACTCCACGACTATTGGACTCTACACAACTACTGACCCCTCTCTCCTAGATATCTCTTATCAATTTGGAGAAGTGAATAGACTTATGTAATTTGTTTAAGTGATAGAAGAATTAGTTCAATGTTTTTGAAATATCTACATCAAATATAATTCGTGAATTTTTTTGGGTGATCCCACAATACTGGTTTACAATTTTTGGCCAAACTGGACACTGAACTGATTTTTTCTAACTAAATCTTCACTTTCGGGCACCTATAATGGCTAAACTGTGAGGAATTTGAAGATGATGCAAACTAGTGATTTATGATATTTTATTTGTAAATTCTAAATATATTTTTTTCAAAAATTTTGGAATCAAATTGTACTTTTTTTTCCATCTCCTTCAAAAACTAGTTTTTTCAGTAAATACATTTTTAAGGAGTGATGCTCACCATATACAACATAACTTTTTTCCATGAAGGAAAAAATTTTTTTTTTTTTTGAATTTAGATTTGTAACTATGATATCTAGCACTTTCATTTGATTTCATAGTGTTTTATTGAATATTTTTTCCTTAATCAAGTTTTGAAGTTGAACCAATTACAATTCAGACATAGGCAGACTTTATACAACATAACTTTTTTTATATGTATCGAAATTCAATTTTTTTTTTGTTGATCAAGGACTTCAATATCCAAAGCAATATTGATATTTTTCAAATTTTTTTTGATAATCTACTATTTTTCCACATGTGTAGAACAAAGAGCTTGATTTTTGGTGAAAAAACCTACATTCACAAGAAATAAAAAATAAATATAATAATAAAATTAAATTTATTTAAAATTATACTTTTTGGGAAGCTTTATAATAAGGAATACATACTTATAAAAATAAATTTTAAATGAATTCATTTGATCCCCAAAAGGTAAATCAAAAGTGGTTTTTATCAAGATTTTGATAAGTGTAAAAGAGACTCCATTATAGGTATGGTTTAAAACTAGCAGGGTTCTATCCAAGGGTTGATCTAAGGTAGTTCGATCAAACCCTCTTCAATTGGAATCCTTTAAATGGAGCTTTTCAAGGCTTAAATCATTATTTTTTCTAAAAATATGTGATTTCAACAAAAATCAGGATCTCCGAAAATTGTAAACCAGTATTGTGGGATCACCCTTTTTCATATTTTAAAATATAAATTTGATAATTTTATATTCAATTTAAAGTTTAATTTAAAGAGTTTTTGTGTACATGGTCACCACACAAGGCTCCTTGTTGCTACTATAGAATGTATCTCAACTTAACTAGTATGTATATCTTTAATACATATATCTAGAGATAGCAATTATAAGTTTTTTTATTAAGATAAGTTAGTTTTGAAGGGACCAAAAAACTTGCACATCTCATAAAACAACTAAAAGCCTACACGACAACTTCCTAGATGAGACAAATAAAATACAACTATAACCAAGCTACCAAACAAGATCAACCATAATTACAACCAAGTTGTCAAACATAAAAAAAATATCCAAAGATGAAGCCTAAACAATGTTAGACCCTAACCTACTCAACTTTATACCTTTAACTCTGGTGTGTGATTGAGACATATTTAGGAAGATATGTCTTCTTCTTTAAACAATTCTCTAGGAAATGTTATCTTCTAAGTCCTTGGACCTACAAGAGGGAGAGGGGGGACACCCCCTTAAATGACCCATCCATGGATGCAATACAAAGAGATGAACGACTGAATAGAAAATGACATTTATAACTAATTAAGAATTATTTTATCTTGTTTACATTATTTACTTTAATTTTATTTCACTTAAAAGAGTTATTTTATTTTATCTACATTGTTTATTAAAGAGTTATTTTTCTTGAATTAAAAGTTATTTTATTTAATATTTTATTTAATTTATTAAATAATTATTTTATTTACTTAAGATTTATTTTATAGTTTTTTAATTTACTGAAGAGTTTATTTTAATGTCTTATATTTAATTAAGATAGTTATTTTATAGATTTATTTTAAAAATGAAGAATGCAATTTTTTAAATTTATTTTTAAACAATTTTAAGAGACTACATATATACTTTAAATACATCTATCTAAAAATGTTCTTATATTTTATTTTACTTCAAAATTACTTTATTTACATATGCATCTTAATTTTTATTTAAGAATTATTTTATCATTCTAAGTATCTATTTTGTTTATTTTTTATTTTGTCACTTTCACTTATATATATTTTAAAAATGACATGTCTCCACATTTTTACATAGATTTACTTTATATAATAGATGAATAAGTGCAAAAATTTGCAATTTTATCATGTCGATAATTTATTACAAATCTTATTTCTTAATTTATACACTTTTATTGGATTGATAGGCCAATTAAAAGAAAGTATATATTTTGATATATTTATAGTTTATTAGACTAACGTGGGGGTTAATATTAGTGTTAGGATTTAATTATAGTTGAATTAGAGTTTAATTAGGGTTAGGGTTCAATTAGTATAAATGTTAGGTTTAGGGTTAGTATTAAGGTTAGGGTGTTAAATTGGTTAGGGTGCAATTATAATTATATTTAATATTAGGGTTAGGGTTTAATTAGTATCAAGGTTCAATTAGGGTTTTCTTTAATTAGTATTAGGGCTCAATTAGGGTTAGGGTTCAATTATGTTTAGGGTTAGTGTTAAGATCATTTAAAGTTAGGGTTATAGTTAATGCTCAATTTAGATTAGGGTTTATTAAGGGTTAAGGTTAGGGTTAAATTAAATTTAGGGTTAATATTAGGTTTCAATTGTGGTTAGGGTTTAATTAGGGTCAAGGTTCAATTATAGCTCAGATAAGGATTAGAGTTCAATTAAGGTTAGAGTTATGGCTAAGATTACCTGTTAGGGCTTTAAGGTTTAACTAGGGTTAAGGTTAGGGTTCAATTAGGGTTGTAAGAGAAATCTTCAAGTTAAGGTTATTTAAATTAAATTATAATTAAGATTCAAATAGGATTATGTTTAGGGTTTAATTAGGTGATGGGTTCAAGTTTAATACCCATCTAGCATTTAATTAGTGTTGGGTTTTAATTAGTGTTAGGGCTCAATTAGCATTTGGTTAGGGCTATGGTTCAATTAAAATAGGGTTATAATCAAGGTTCAATTAGGTTAGGGTGATGATTTAATTAGGATTAGAGTTCAATTAGGTTTAGGGTTAGAGCTATGGTTCTTTTAGGGCTAGGCTTATGGTTCAATTAGGGTTAGAAGATAAATCTTTGAGTTAGTGTTAGGGTTAGGGTTAAATTACTGTTAGGTTTCAATTAGCTTTAAGATTAGGGTTAGAGTTAATGTTCATGTAGGGTTAGGGTTAGTGTTCAATTTGGGTTAGGTTTTACTAAGGGTTAACATCATTTTTTAATTAAATTTAGGGTTAGGGTTTAATTACGGTTATGATTTAATTAGGGTTAGGGTTTAATTAGGGTTAGAGTTCTATAATAAAGTTTGGGATTAGAGTTAAGGTTTAATTAGGGTTAGGGTTAAGGGTCATGCACATTTAGGGTTATCATTATAGTTATGCTAATCTCGACCCTAATTAAAATAAATCTTAAATTTATTTAAATGCTAACCCTTACTATAATTGAACACTCACCCTAATTGAAACCCAACCCTATTTTAACCCTACCCATAATCATATCTTTAATTCTAATTATAACCCTAACCCTAATTCTATTTATAACACTAACCATAACTATATTCTGTAATTCATAATCTTATTTTAAGACTAACCTAACCTTATTTAAAATCTAACCCTAACACTAACCCTAACATTATTTGAATGTTAACCATAGTATAACCTAACCATTTGACCCCTAACCATAACTTATATTAAATTTTAATATTAAATATACTAAAATACTATTATTTATCTAATAATATAATAAAATAATATTGTATAATTATATATTAATTCATGTTAAGTGTTGGCCTACTAACATATATATCTTAAATTTAATCTATATAAATTACATCGAGATATATTAAATTGAAAAAATAAATTTAAGATATATATATTCTAGTGATAATTTGTTACAAATCTTATTTCTTAATTTATACACTTTTATTGGATTGATAGGCCAACTAAAAGAAAGTATATATTTTGATATGTTTATAGTTTATTAGTTTGAAAAACTCACACAAAGTAAATATTTTGTATGGCCAAATAGAAGCAAATAGATAATGTATGAGGATAAATTTTTTTAGCACACTTGGAGACTTGACGATGGATAAGTAATGTCTATTCCAATTATCCAATTTCTTGTCGATCTTTCCTTTGATCCATATCCACATCTCTTTAAGGTTGGGGCAAATAGAGAATGGTATCCCAAGATACCTAACTTGCTTGTGAGAATTACCCCATTGGAAGTCAACATTTTGAAGCTAGCTAGGGGGTACTTTGTCCAGCCTAGCATAATAGATTTTTCCTTTGAGACCTTTGCACCTAAGGCCAAGCAGAATAGATTAAGTTTATTCATCAGGTTGACAACATTATAATTATTTTAAAAAGTTATTTTATTTTAATTTAAAGTTATATTTTATTTATTGAAGAGTTATTTTCTCATTAGTCACTCTAGAACTAAATTCTACTTACTTATAAAGTATTTTGTATTATTTTAGAATTATTTTATTTTATTTGATTATGGAACTCAAAATCAACAAATCAAATCAATGAATCTCTTTATAAACATCAATATTTAACAAATATTTATTGAATGATTATTTGAAGATTTATTTTACTCAACATTCATTATTTCGGTAATTGTTTTGTTTTGTTTTTACTTTGAAAAGTGTAGAAAATTAAATGTTAATTTTTAAATTTATGTTTATTATTAAATATTAATAATTTGACATATAAATGGCTATCAAGTTTAACTTAAAGAGTTTTTGTGTACATGGTCACCAAAGAAGACCCCTTGTTGCTACAATAGAATGTCTCTCAACTTAACTAGTATGGATATCTTAAATAAATCTATCTAGAGATAACAATCATGAGTTTTTTTTATTAAGATAAGCTGGTTTTGAAGTGACCAAAAAACTTGTACATCTCATAAAACAACTAAAAGCCTACACGACAACTTCCTAGATTGGACAAACACAATACAACTATAACTAAGCTACCAAAGAAGATTGAGCACAATTACAACCAAGTTGCCAAACACAAAATAATATCCAAATATATAGCCTAACTTCCTAGATGGGACAAACACAATACAACTATAACCAAGCTACCAAACAAGGTCGAGCACAATTACAACCAAGTTTCCAAACACAAAATAATATCCAAAGATAGAGCTTGAACAATGTTAGACCCTTATTAGAATTGTGAAAAACATGAGCCATATGATCAAACAATGAACAAAGACACCTTCCATGCAAGAGATATAAAAACAATATATGCAATATTCCTCAACAAGAAAAATCTACAAAATGAACCTCGAGAATCTTTAAGGAAAACAAGAGTCCTCAAATGTTGAGAGTTTGAGAGAATAAAAGAGATAATACAATGAGGGTTGAGTGTTATATAGGAGCAACCCTAAATGAGAAAGCCCGATTAGATCAGGACAAGTGGCAACATCACATGCAATGAGACAAAATGATCTATAATAGCTCACTTCAGTTAACATGGAAAATCACTTAGTTAATTGAATAAAGAACTCCAAAGTTTATCTTAAGTGCATAAGAATAAATTAGGCTAATAATTAATTAAATATTAATTAACTATTAGCTAATGCATGACTACTTTAACACCCCCGTTAAGATGAACTTAGGGAGTAGCTAAAAATGCTAAAAGAAGAATGTATGATAGGTCCTAAAAAACAAGGCTTGGTGAGGTACCCATGTACAAACAAAAGATCTCTCAAAACTAGAGAAAAGGAGAAAACCACAGTGGGAGAAAACTCCTTTCCATAAGAGAGAAAGGCGAATGGAGGACTAAAAAAGCCTCCAAACCAAGGTAAAGGACTAAGAAGCCTCCAACCAAAACAATGTCCCATAAAAGAGGAACATGTAGAACATCGTAGAAACACAAAGAAGCTATAGACTATTGTCGAAAGATGACTGATATGGTGCTGAAATGAAGAACCTCCTCTAAAACAAATGATGATCATGATCAAGCTAATAATAATTTGCATGAGTTTCCACAATGGCACTACTCGAGTCAAATGGAAAACAAAGGAAAAACATCTAAAAATCGAAGATACAAATGTCAAGATCAAGGAGACTATAATCTGCATGAGTGCCCCCAACAACACTACTCGAATAAGATGGAAAAAAAAGGAAAAGCATCTAGAAACCGAAGATACAAATGTCAAGATCAAGGAGACTATAATTTTCATGAGTGCCCCCAACAACACTACTTGAATCAGATGGAAAAAAAAGGCAAACATCTGTAAGTCAAAGATATAGGTGGTACATGAATCTACATGAGTGACCTCAATGAAACTACTAAATATACAATATGCAAGTAAAAAATACAAGTACCAGTAGTCAAAAGAACACTGGTCATGAGAGAGACAATAATCTGCATGAGTGTCCCCAACGACACTACTCAAGTTAGATGACAAACAAAGGCAAACATCTAGAACTCGAAGACATAAACTATACATGAATCTGCACGAGTGACCCCAACGTGACACTACTCAACATGCAAGATGCAAGTTAAAAATATAGGTACTAATAGTCTCTGACCAAATCAAAATGGAAGGTCATCTCCAAAAAATAGAAATGTAAGAGTGTCTATATGGTAAGTGCTCCATCTCATTGAAATGCAAGGTAACCAACCGTTGATATACACTACATTCAAAAATGCATAGGAACAAGAACTAGATACATAGATCACTCAAATGCGAAACCAAGAAAGCATTAACACCAATAGTAGAAATCCCCCATAATGTTGAAAGGGGAGAGCCAAGATAGGTACACTTAAACTATGTGAAACCAAGAATGCATGTAGGAGAAACAACCTGCAAATAAAAGGGTGTGCAAACTAAGGTACACACGCATGAGGCAAAATCACTAGGATTCACTATTGACATGGAAGATACAATCACTTGACAAAGGTGTGATGGAAAACCAAAGGCAAACATCAACCCCCTATAACACTTTATATCATAGTGTGAGTACAAAAGGCACAACATGATGTGCAAAATCCCCAAGCAATATACATCAGAATGGAACTTTATCTCAACGTGTCTACATAATAAGAATATGCATGAAGAGTTGTCTATACAACCCAAATAGGATAGAATACTGGAAATACATGAAGAACAACCAAAAATGAGTCATCTCAAACAAACAAAAAGTTTCCAAGAGCTACAACATCCAATTAATTCACCTAAGTGTGAAAACACAAAATACTAAATAAAATGTACTTGGAGAAAAAATTGGAAAAGTGCATGGTTGGCTGTGAAGAGCTCTAAAAGACCATCCTAATGCCACTAGAATCACAAAATATGGAGAAATATTTCAAAAGTTATGAGCTTAGGACTGAAAACAAAACATCTAACTTCAATAGGTTGTAGAATGCACAAAAAAAAAGAAAAAGTGATGAGACCCACAACATTGGGAATTTGTTGGAACCAGCTTTTAGATGATATCTCGTTTGCCAAAAAATGATATCGTATGCCTAAGTTATGGCCAAAAGAAAAAAATGCTCCCTTACATCCAAAAGAGGGGACTTTGAGCCCCTACCTTAGGTCATACTGCCGACGTTAGTGATGCACGACATTAAATTTGATGACCATCGTAGAATATTCCCTCCACTGGGAAAAAATATGACCCCCTGAAAAAAGTTTTGTTGTCGAAAAATTCCACCTATTGTTGAATAAATGAAAATGCCCAAAAAAGGGTGCCAATAAAGGTGTTTGTCGCTCGAGAAATTGTAACGATAACATAAAAATTTAAAGAACTACCACTATTTTTTTGTGGTTGTTGGTGTGAACTCGGTTGTTGGGCGGCAAAAGAATTGCCTGAAAAGTTTTGATGAGGTTGTTGCATAAATGGTAAAGGTCGTCGACCTTTTAGAAAAAGCTATCGAATGAAATTTAGAAGCCATTGGTGGGCATACACCCAAGGTTGTAGTGCCTGAGGGGATCCACGCGAGTATAGGTCTACCATAGGGCAGTACCCTCTCGCAGGCTTTGGCTTTTAAAGCCTTA
>VDFB02353493.1:324307558-324443501 GCA_007258455.2 Sequoia sempervirens
TAACCTTTGTCAGTTTGTCTCTTGTTAGCTAGTTGCATATTGGCATTCACAATTATAATATGAATGATATTTCATGAGAGGCTGATTAGTTGAAACAAGATCTATCTCAATCAATTCTTTCACAGGAAAATGTTGTTTTGTGAAGAAAAAAATGGTTTTCTAAATTATTCAATTCCATTGCATAGTACGGGTATATAATTCAAAGGCTTTACGCATCTTTTCCATTCCTTTATGAACACTACCTTTTTCACTAACTTGCATGTCCATTATTCCAAGGGCCACCCAAGCTTCAACATTTTCAAGTTCTATCAATTCCATTATTTGGAAGGCACTCATTTTGGAAGCCTTTATGTTTCAAAATGTAACTAACATTGTAGTTATATCATGAGTAGCTCAACCAATTAAATTTTATACAACATTGCAAGGTCTTTTGAAAACCCTTTAAAATAGTAACTTATAGTAAACACATAGAGCTAAGAAAGATGGTGCTTCCTGATTTATGGTTTATTTCTAGTTTGATATTGATGTAAAATAAATTAGTTAAAGCTAGAATCACTATCTTGAACTTCACCAAATTTTATCCCCTTAATCCATCAAATGTTTTGTCCTAGGACCTTACTTCATAGATCCCTTTAATCCATACTATTACCCTAAACCCTAAACCCTAAATCCATCATTTTTTCCTAGGAACTTAATTCATAGATCCCCTTAAGCCATCCTATTACCCTAAACCCTAAACCCTAAACTCTAAACCCTAAAGCCATCATTTTTTCCTAAGACCTTAATGAAATTTGGTTGCCTTGGGAAACTTCACCAAATTTTATTCCATTAAGCCATGTCATTTTGTCCTAGGACCTTAATTCATAGTTCCCCTTAAGCCATCCTATGAGTACCCCTTAAGCCATCATAATTTCTCCTAATTTAATGTAAATTTTAATGATATTTCACATCACATTAATAGTTAATTGTTTTTTCATTTGCAACATTCCTTAGACATAAATGAGGCTTACACATTTTATCATTTGTATTCAATTAAGCCTTATATTGAATGGTTTAAGGGGAATTTTAAACATGTCTCTTACATTTTGAAATTACAAATATAATGCAAGTTCACTTATTTCTTAGAGATCATGGATCAATTCAATAATAACAATATTCGTAATCCACCTCCACACCCTTCATCTCCACCCCCTTGACCTCCACCTCCACCCACTCCACCTCATAACCCCCCACCTCTACCACCTAACTTTGATGGTGCTTTCTTGCAAGTATAGATTGATATGAATGTTAGTTTCATTCAGGATCAAATCAATGCTATTCAAAATGAAGAATGTATTGCACCACCTTTGAGGTGTTTTGCATCTACAATGCAAAATGTTGTTAATGTTGTTAGGTCCATGGATTTGGTCTTAGATGAGCATCGACGATGGCTAGAGGAGAGGAGAAAGTCCTATTTTGAAAAGGAATACACAAATAAATGAAGAGATGCAGTAGAGAGCCACAACACTTTATTAAGACAATGATCTTACTTATGAATTTATGAATTTGGTTGGATGGATATTTTTAGTGATGAATTTATAAATTTTATTGGATGGATATTTTTGGTGATGAATTTATGAATTTGGTTGGATGGATATTTTTTAGTATTGAATTTATGAATATAATAGTATAATGATGAATTTATAATAGTATAATTTATGACTACTATCATAATTTCTCCTATTGGAAAAATGTAATTTACATGCCTTAGACATACATGAGCTTTTTGTGAATGTTTTAAGTTTATTTTTTAGTATGTACATGTATTAAAATTACATAGTTCTAGATTTTAAATTTTGAAATTTGTATGTACACATGGTAAAGTTGAATGATGTATGCATGCATTATACATCCTATTTTTAATTTTAAATGTGCATATCTTAAATTTTGAAATTTTTATGTACATGCTCAAGTTGAATCAATGTATGT
This sequence comes from Sequoia sempervirens, assembly GCA_007258455.2. Classification (NCBI taxonomy): domain Eukaryota; kingdom Viridiplantae; phylum Streptophyta; class Pinopsida; order Cupressales; family Cupressaceae; genus Sequoia; species Sequoia sempervirens. The sequence continues at coordinate 324,309,527 of VDFB02353493.1, forward strand.
ATGTGTATGTATATGTATGTACATCTTATTTAAACAAATTTGCATGCATGTTTAAAATTTAACTATTTCTTGTAAATTTGTAAGTTTGTTTGTTAATTTTGTATAATTTAATGTAGGTTCAATTATATATATATATATATATATATATATATATATATATATATATATATATCATGGATCAATTCAATATTGATGATATCATTAATCCACCTCCTTAGCAACCTCAACCTCCACCTCCCCCTCCACCTCATAACATCCAACCTCCACCACCTACAGGATCCAATGAGGCTTGCTTGCGACCATGGATCAATGAAAATGTTGCATCCATTTAGGATCAAATAAATGTTATGAAAAATGAAGCATTGATTCCACCACATGTGAGATGTTTTGCATCTACAATGTAAAATGTTGTCGATGTCATTAGGTCTATTGATGTGGAATTAGATAGGCATCAATGATATAGTGAGGATATGAGACAATTTTATTTAGATTGTCTCTCCTATAAATAAATTTTGGACCTAAAAATAACAAAATCCCATCTAGCACCTTTTTTTTTTTACCCTAAAACTCACTAACCCATACTTGAAAATAAATCTAGACTATCCATGAGGTGGTGCAGACATCCACAAATGACTACACATTTTTGGGAGCAATGGTGGAAGGTATTTGACCATCCACCACATGCTAATCTGGAAGACCCTTTATACTTTTTGAGGAAACTATATGAAGAGTTTATTTTGGGGTAAAATCCCAATTATTTTGATTTTAAATCATTTCATGATGTTGGTGGCAGCATGCCACAACAAAGGTTAAGGGAATGAGCTGATCCCCAATGCATTGTGCATGTGCAACCTCTTGTTGCTCCTCTTTCTCCTGCCATTCTTGCACCTATGCATCAACGCATGGTGATATCCACATTAGGATCTTTGAGTACACTCATAGGATACCTTGATGAGCATACTTCTGTGATGGTGGTTGGGGAGTCTAGAGACTACGATGATGGAGGAGCATTTTATGGAGTTGGTCCTAGTATCACTCCACGAGTGTTGACACCCCATGTATGTACTAGTTTCCATCAACTATGCTATGGAACTGATCAGGATACACCTAGTTCAGGTGGACATGGAGATTCTGGTGGATCATCTAGTCACATCAGTTCATTCATATAATTTCTTACTACAAATTGTCACCCTGTAGACAGTGCAATACAGGTATAAACTACATGTTGAATTTATAAGAATTTTAATGAACATATATACATAAAAAATAGGAATGTTTTAACAATCAAGTTGTTTGGTGTAGATGATACTGGCCATAGGGGAATCATATGTTGACACTAGTGCAAGTCAGCAACCCTTATGGGGTATTTTGATTTCAATTTTTTAATTATATATGAAATAATTTTTTAACTTAACTTTTTAATTTGTAATTCAATCATGAACATATGTTTTAAATATTTATGTTGGTTCAGGGGACTCAATCAACATCCACGTCGATTCCACCTGAGGGATTTTCGAGCGCTCATCCATTATCGAGTGTCTCACATCAGGTGCAGGTACATTTATATTGTGAATTACTTAACTTGTTACTATACTTACAATTATGAATTTTGAATTCACTATATATCAAATGTGCATGTACAAGTAAATATTATAAGCATTGTGTCTATATGTATGTCTAGGTTGACACAACAATGAGAATGGGGATCGGATAGATATTTGATGTGGCAGAAACTTAGGAGGCATCTAAATTTTAGGTTATTTTAAAAAAATTCTACACAATGTGTGCACACTTGAATATATATATATATATAAACCTAATTCAAGTATACGTGCTTTAAATTTTACCTTGTAGGACTTTTTTAGTGCCACTTTTTGCCTTGATGAGGTCACATCACCTCAACCAAGACATGCAGAGTAGCCAAATATCATGGTAATTTTTTTTTATTATTATATTTAAAGTCAATTACAAATTATACATTGTGAATAACTTAAATTAATTTTAAAATTGAATACATATATATATACATATATATATATATATTCATATATATATATATATATTCTCATACATGTTAAATTATTTTTCTTTTATAGCATGAGACACATCCTATACTTGAGCATGTAGAGACAGGTCCTAGAAAAAAGGGAACACAACCTCTTACGATACAATTTAAATATGATAAATTAAATTAAATTGAATTAAATCATTTTTAATCATAGACTTGCATCTAATTTCAACTTTCTTTCTCTTGTATATGTAGATTGATTCAGAGCATTTAGAGACTAGTCCAAGTGCACCAGAGCATGTAGAGCAGCCTCACATGGTAATTTAATTTTATGATGAATTATAAATTAAATTGTCATTAAATCATTTTTAATCATCTTACATCTGATTTCATCTAAATCTTTCTCTTGTATAGATTGGTTTAGGTCATGCAAGTAGTCTGCATGGCGTGAAGAGGTCTCTTGATTATAGAGACTAGTGATATGAGTTTGATGATTTCATGGGTTGCATTTTATTATTTTATGGACTACATATTTGGTTTCTCGTGGGCTTAATATATTGTTTCATGGACTTTATTTCATGGGTTGTACTTTGATGGACTTAATATATTGGTTTCATGGAATGTAATGTAAATCATGGAATTTATTATTGTTTAATTTTAATTTACACATGTGCGTTTATGCATTTTATGTGAATTTTTAATTTTCAATTGATAGGACATATTTTTACTTTACAAAAGATTCATATTCAAGACATTAATAAGACATTAATGTGAAATTAAATACAAATATAAAATTAAAGTTGAAATTAATAGGACATTTCAATATTTATACTTTACGATATAGTGATCCATAGTCAAGGAATTAACTTATCAAAGAAGTACAAATGATATAATTAAGTATAATTAAGAATATGAAATACTTCAAAGTACATGTCTCATATTTAATCGTAATTGATATAATTATCTTAGAATTTAGGATGACTCATCATAACAATCACATTCTATACAATTTAAATAGTGTCAATGTTTATTTAATTCATGTCATAATAGGATGTCTTAAGGGGTCCTAATAGGATGTCTTAAGGAGTCCTAATATGATGTCATAAGGGAATCAAAGAAGTTCTCAAAATTTGGTGAAGTTTCCCAAGGCAACCAAATTTAACAATAATATACATGATATTTAGTGATTATACAATCAAATTTAAAGTTTCAAAGTAGGGTGACTCATCATAACAAATGATATAATTAAGTATAAATATGTAGTGATATAAACAAGTATTAGACTTTAGGGTGACTCATCAAAACAAATGATATGATTAAGTATAAATATTTAGGATATGTCCCAATAGGACATCTTAAGGGGATGAAATACTTCAAAGTACATGTCTCATATTTAACCACAATTGATATAATTAACTTAGAATTTAGGATGGCTCATCATAACAATCACATTCTATACAATTTAAATAGTTTCAATGTTTATTTAATTCATGTCATAATATGATGTCTTAAGGGGTCCTAATAGGATGTCTTAAGGGGTCCTAATACGATGTCTGAAGGGGATAAAAGAAGTTTTCAAAATTTGGTGAAGTTGCCCAAGACAACCAAATTTAACTATAATATACATGATATTTAGTGATTATATAATCAAATTTAAAGTTTTGAAATAGGGTGACTCATCATAACAAATGATATAATTAAGTATAAATATTTAGTGATATAAACAAGTATTAGACTTTAGGGTGACTCATCATAACAAATGATATGATTAAGTATAAATATTTAGGATATGTCCTAATAAGACACCTTAAGGGGATGAAATACTTAAAAGTACATATCTCATATTTAATCACAATTGATATAATTAAGTAACTTGGAATTTAGGATGAATCATCATAACAACCACATTCTATACAATTTAAAAAGTGTCAACGTTTATTTAATTCATGTCATAATAGGATGTTGTAAGGGGTCCTAATATGATGTCTTAAGGGGATCAAAGAAGTTCTCAAAATTTGGTGAAGTTTCCCAAGGCAACTAAATTTAACAATAATATACATGATATTTAGTGATTATACAATCAAAGTTTCAAAGTAGGGTGACTCATCATAACAAATAATATAATTAAGTATAATTAATTACAAATTTTTAGTGATATAAACAAGTATCAAACTTTAGGGTGACTCATCATAACAAATAATATGATTAAGTATAAATATTTAGGCTATGTCCTAATAGGACATCTTAAGGGAATGAGATACTTTAAAGTACATGGCTTATATTTAATTGCAATTGATATAATTAACTTAGAATTTAGGATGACTCATCATAACAATCACATTCTATACAATTTAAATAGTCTCAATGTTTATTTAATTCATGTCGTAATAGAATGTCTTAAGGGGTCCTAATACAACATCTTAAGGGGATAAAATAAATTCTCAAAATTTGGTGAAGTTTCCTAAGGAAACCAAATTTAACAACAATATACATGATATTTAGTGATTATATAGTCAAATTTAAAGTTTCAAAGTAGGAAAACATGCACTATTAACAAACAAAATATATAGAATATTGATTTTGATACATAAAAGTGTAAAGTATAATTGTGTATTTACATGTATATAAATATGTACAAAATGTGTAATTGTGTAATTATGTATGTACATATATGTCAACTCAAAACAATGTTTACAAAATTTAGCTATTCCATCTCAAGAAAATTTGAAACTTGTGCCCGAAATGTAGTAGGTCTTCATGCCACCTGATATCAAAATGATACAAGCAATATCAATGAAATCATCAAAACATGTATTTTAATTTATATAAAACTATATATACATGCACAACTTTTACCTATATTTAAAAGTATTCCACACATTTGTGTAGGTTGAATTTGCATCCTCTCCTTGTTTCAAAGTATGAGATCAATGTGATGATGGCTTAAGGATACAAAAAGGATAATAAATCAATAACTACTAATGTACAAGCAATATCAATATATAATCAAAATATCTTTTTAAATATAATTTAACTAATAATTACCTAATTTTACCAAGTATTCCATGTTGTCTAGGCTGAATCTACATGGACTCTCCTTTTTGTCTCAAAGTATGTGATAAAGTTGTGATGATGGCTTAAGGATATAAAATGACAATTTAAATCAATTTCAACTAATAACACACAATAAATATCAAAATATGTATTTAATCTATTTAAAAGGACAATATAAAACTAAAACTATATTTACTTGTATTTACTTATTTCATTGTACCATCTATGTCCTCTCTTTTTTGCAACACATCTCTTCTTGTCTCATGCTCTTCCATAGAAATTTTCCATTGCTATTTATTTTTAGGTCTTCCATGATACCTCACTAGTTTTATATTTGTTTCCACCACTAAATGTGAGTAGTGTATAATCTTCTTATGTGTTTCATAATCTTCGAATGCAAACAAACCATTCTTCCTTATTAGGTATTTTTGTAGCCAAGTTCCAACAACCACCATTGAACCTATTGGATAACATGATAGCCATCATAAAATAAGTTCACAAAATTTGCTTAAGGGGATCAAAGACTTGTTATCAAAATTTGCTTAAGGGGATCACTTACGGAGATCACTATACCTATTGGATAATGATAGCTATCATCAACTTCTCGAGGTGCTATTAACATATATTTAGTCTCCACACAATGATTCAACCAATTTTTTTTTCCTCTTCATTCCCCTCAAGTGCAACAACATACACATGTCCTGCAAACAAAATTTAATTTAATAACTTGCACGTGTCTATATAATTTTACCAATCTACAGACACCCATTCATATGTATATAAATAAATAAAAGTATTAAAAAATAGTAATAAAGTGAAATAAAATAAATTAAATTACCTTCTTGTCAAGGTTTTAAACATGGTCATAGTGGTCTAATGCAAACACTTGATCATTGTCTTCAATTGTTGTTTCATATTGATTGTGTGCTTGTACAGGTGTCAACAATATTTGTGTCCACTCTTCAACCCATTCTATATTTTCATATGCTTCCCAATCCAAAACTAACAAAAAAATGCAAATTCCCTTGTCTAGATAGTCCATGTGCTTGCATTCGAACTCTTAAATGAATGCCATTTACTAGATCAACTGATTGTCTCACAATCAAATCTAGGTAGAATGTTCTCTTCTTCAACCAACCAAATGAATCAGAAAACTCTAGAGTACTCACTTGAATTAGGTGTAGATAATCTTGTATTGCACCAATCCATAATCCTATGTGCATCTTTAAATTTTACTCCATCCTCAAATTTCAATTGTTCTCTAGCAAGAATTATTTTAACACATGTAGTAGCTCCATCATGTTCTCCTTTACCATGTTTAGCTTCAAAAACACTCCACATATGTTGGACATTATGTTCCTTGTGAGCCCTACTTAACCAATAGAACATTTGAGCATTCTTGAAATATACTGTACAATTATCTAACCATATGAGTTGTTATGTCATCTAGATTCCTCTTTCTTTTAAATTTGTATAAAATATATTGAAACAATATTTAACAAACTCTAATGACTATAACCAGTTGTCACTCAAATAGAAATGATACTGCATCAAAAAAATTCTATCATCCTCTATGATATCATTTGCATGTCTATAAACAATATGGACAAACATAGCCACTTGCATTGAATTGTAATATTGTGATTGTATTTCCCCTTGCGGAGCTAGAGTATAGTTTTCTACAAAATCAACCACTAATAGAATAGTACCAACTGGATATGTGTTTCTACATGCGTGAAATTGGCCATCAATCCATCAAGCATGTTGAGAGTGTGGCATATTTTGGTACAATCCTATTCTTAAATTATGATATGAATGCATGTACACTAACTTTTTCTATAATCAAATCACAACACTTTCCATTTTTTTCATTTTTTAAAGAATAGTCAACATTCTTAAATCTTTTAACATCCACTAATTGTTGTCCAAAATTATTATCAACGGTTACGAGACATAATAACCCGACCAAAATAACCCTGGACAAAATAACCCTGTCATAATAACCCAAGGACAAAATAACCCAGGGTCATAATAACCCAAGCCAAAATAACCCGTGGTCAGAATAACCCATGGACAAAATATCCCCATAAGAATATGGAGAAAGGAAAACAAAATTTATAAATTACATGTATGTTGCTAAAAAAACTTTATTATTCAAAATTTCAATTAAAGTGTCAAATTCTGAGCGATGCCTCTTATATAATCTAAAATGTTATGCTTGTCATAACCATCAACCAATATTTTTAGTCTTTCTTTGAGTTCATGGTATTTTTCCTACTTGGTTGCCTAGTGTATCCAACCATATATTTCTCTATTCTATTCTCTTGGAGAATATTCTTTTTTCACTGCTTTGATGAATTTCCAGACTAAGTTGTGTGATGCTTGAAGCAATTCACTAAATCCTATGTGCTATCCCTCAATAGTATTATTGGTTATGGGAAGATCATCTTGAGTAGTTGAATAGCAATTCCACATTGTGATTGGAAACTTGGGTGATCATCTATTGCCTCTTTTGGTTATTTTTCCAATCCATGTGTCTTCAAAATAATCAATTATGGGTTGCATGGTCTCCTCATGTTCTGTATAATAATGAGATTGTTGAAGTGCTTCAAATGCATCAATTATGTCTATCTGAGGCATGAAAGATAATGCAACAAGTTTCTTGATCTCATATGAAAATACTTCATCAGCATTATAACATGTTTGTAGACCTTCTTCTTGAACTTTCCTCCACAAGCATTGAGAGAAATGGAAAAAAAATCCTCAAATAGTGGCATTTGGATATTTTTTAGAAATATTCTATCTAGGGTTATTTTGGCCGGGTTATTATGTCTTGATACCTATATATCAAAAATTATGAAGAATGTGTTGGTTCCCTAAAAAGTATATTGATTTTTTGTACTCTTTTAGAAAACCCTAGGAAAATTTAAAATAATGTTCAAAAAAATATATTACAAAATATGTTATTTTATGAATTTGGATTTCTCCTCTTCTTATCACTCTACACACTCTTACTTCTTCTCTCCTTCTTCCTTTCTTTACTTCTCTTAATTCTACCACTTTATATATCTTCTTAATGCCTTTTCATTTATATCTTTCCATAATAACTCTTAATCAACTAATTCCCACGAAATTGCCTTTATTTTTTTAATTATTTACCATTTTATAGGTTATTTAAGCATATTAAAGGTGTTTTAAGGCTATTTTAGGGGTATATAATGGATATATGGCCTAAAACTGACCTAAATAGCCTCTATGGTGCCTCACAATCATATTTATAATTTATTTTATGTCATTTCTAGTTTACTAGCTTGATATAAAATGACCATGGGTTATTTTGTCCATGGGTTATTTTGACCACGGGTTATTTTGACCATGGGTTATTTTGTCCATGGGTTATTATGACCCTGGGTTATTTTCTCCTTGGGTTATTTTGGTTAGGTTATTCTGTCTAGGGTTATTTTGGTTGGGTTATTATGTCCTGATACCATTATCAACACTTTCATGCATACAAACTCTTAAGAATGAAATATTGCCACAACTAGTGCATTGTCCAGAAATATATGAACTTATATAAAATAATTTCTCATTAGATCTTTCACAAAATAAACTTGATATAAACTCTCTTATTATTTTAGGTGGCATATTAATACCACATTCTTGCATAATCATGTTAGTATGTAAAGTACAACATATATATAGAAAAACATCATAAAAATAATGAAATTGAACATGCATTTTACAAAAGCAAGATATTTGTTGCTTATTAATTTTTACATACCAAGGTTTACATTTTTCAAAAGACCTTTGACTTATTCTAATATTACCAAGTGACACTAAATCAAAAAAAAAAATTCTATAAAATTCAATTTATGTTGTATCTAATAGTTGCTTTGAATGAGGATCATAATCTTTGGACCTCACTCTTAATTTCAAAAACATCTCTAGCATTAGATGATACCCTAGTATTATCATGCCAATATTTTTCAATCAAAGATTTGATTTCAACATTCAATTTCATGTTAGACCTCGAGAGTCAACCACTAAAACTCCAACATTGTTTGATTGGATCATTTTATATACTTTCTCTTCTTTTTGCCACTCTTAGCAATGTTTTATGATGTATTTTTAGAATTTCACTAATATCGCTTACCATTATTTTATTCAAAGTTGTTTTTATTAACTATAGCAATTGTTATAGCTCTTCTTGTCGCATTCTTATCTCTAGATCAGTTATTTTTTCCAATAGACTCAATGGCACTAGCAACAGTAATCAACATAACATGTTTTAGTGATTGATCTTTTCTTCTTGGTTTAACAAAAATTCCTAAAATTTTCATTACTTTTCCACATTCTCATCAATTGCATCATTAGTTGACATTGAAATGAAAGGTTTTTACGATAAAATAATTCTTTGTATAATCTATTGGCATGCACTCTTATTTGTCTCCGAGAAATATCACTAGGAAGATTATCCAAAACATCACTTTCAATTTAAAATATATATATATATATATATTCATTTTCAACATCACATCCTGGATTTTCATTTCCATTTCCATTTTCAACTTCAAAATGATTTTCATTTTCTTCTTCATTTTCATCAATAAAATAGTTTCATTTTCATTTTCAACAAAGGATTTTCATTTCATTTTCAACAACATTTAAACGTTTTTCATTTTCAATTTCATTTTCAACAATTTTTATAAAATATTCTTCTCTACAAATATTATCAATGTCAACATCCTTAAATCCAACAACTTGTAAAAATTTTACAAAAAAAGTTTCCATTTCACTAAAATGTGGATTTGAAGACATACCTAGATTTGTGTCTATTGAAACATTCTCCATGGCATTGAAAGGGGGATTTGAAGACATACCAGGACTAGTTTGTGTAATCGTATTATTTTCCAAATTGACCTCTTGCAAATTAGCATCATCTACAACCATGGTCTCTTCAATATTGTTATCTTCAATAGTTGTAGAATTGGATGCTTCAACATTATTCAATGATCGAATCCTCATTCTTCTATTTGTTTTTATTTTTTCCTCTTTCTCTCTCTGTGCTTCAATTTTTCTAGGGGCCAATACCTTCATGTCTTTCCTCTTATTATGAGCTTGTGAATCCATGATTATAAAATTCTCAAGCACAAATGAATGTCAATAGTGAAAGTATTCCTCTTTTATTCCTCCAAACAAGCAAAAAGCAAACACAATTCCACTCAAAAAATTGTTCCAATGATGCCTCCTTTCAAAAATTCAATTCAAATTACAAATTGAAGACCTATAAAGACAAAACTTGATAGAAACTAGGTGAATTTGTTGCAGTTGGCCGTACATGTCAAGTTACATAAATGAAAGTAACATTTTGCTAGTAAAATAAAAAAACGGTAAAAAATGAAATGAGATCCTATTTTATAATTGGGATCTCGTAGTAAATAGGATCTCATTTCTTTTTCAACGGTCTGAATAATAAATAAAAAAGAAATCCTGTTTCTTAAAATTTGAATTTTTGGTCGGGTTTTTGGCTTGTTTTTTGGTTCGAGAAAAGCCTTGGGGACCCAAACCCAATCTTTGGACCTAGTTTGACCTGCAGTTGAAGGTCTTGATAATGTCATAGGAAAATAGTGACTTTGGGCATATGTTTGGAGACCTTTTGGTAGAATTTTTTGATGAAATTAAAACCCATTATAGATGAGATAGTGCAGATTCCAAATATATAATTTTTTTTACAACTAGATTATTTTTTCTATTTTTTCAAAAAAAATTATGAAATTGGTACATAAACTTGAAATATCATGGTTTTTAAATATTTTAATAACTTTTTCTTAAAATATTTTTTTGTAAAACGAATTGCACAAAAATTTACTTCAAACAATTCTTTTCAATTTGAAAAAAATAAAAAAATGATAAGTTTAGGTCATCTTATGCGTGATGTACACGACAATTTTTTAAAATGACAAATATGGCCAATAAAAATTTAACAAAATATTCAATAAAAAATTACAAAAAAATATCAGAAACGTGCTTCAGTGAGTTACAAATCCTTTCCCAAAAGAATTTAGAAAAATACAATTATTTAAGTCAAAATATGGATGACGTGCATATGCATGGTATGGTAAAAAAGGTGACTTTTAAATAGTGGTTTTTAGAAACACCTATTGAAACTCAATTTGTATCATCTAGGTATTGAAATAAATTACATGTTTGGAAACTAGACTCCAAGTACTACATTTTATGATTTGTGAATTTTTTGAATTTTTTCAAGATTCCATCTCTAAGTGCTTCAAATTTTAAGGTCAGATGTGTCAAATTTTGAAAATTAGGGAAAACACTTCCACTTTTTGGCCAAAAAGTGGACTCAACTTCTTGCCAACACCCACTACTCTACCTGAGATTTTGTCTAATTTGTATATTCTACTGACCAGGGTTTCATTATATAACTATCTCTTCTAGGAAATATATCTAATACTCTTGATGCAATAAAACTTTTAGTTGCACCAGTATCAATTAAAATTGAAATAAGAACACCAAATAATGTATGTGTTGTTTCAATAGGAGTAATTTAATACTCCACTTGTCAATTATCCAATGTTGCATGGATCCTTTGTCGAAATGTTGCCTACTGGGTAGGTAAGGGATTACCACATTGCTGAAATCCTTGAGACTTATTCAGGCATTGATTTGTATAATGATCTCCTCCACAAGAGAAACATCCTCCAAGAGGTCCTTGCCTTTCAAAAGGTTTTCCCAAATTGTCTCCATTCTTCTTGAAGTTATTACTACTCTTTTTCTCATTCTTGGGGTCATTTCAATTATTACGAAAAACCCTTATCATTTTTCTTCTTGGATTCCCACTCATCAGTCCTCTTCTTAAAATATTGGGATGACTATGACTAATTGAAATTCTTACGGTTCTTTTCATGATAAGAGGAAATATACTTCAGATTTGGTCCCTATTTAATTTCTTTCTCAAAAACCTGATCTATTGTTGTTGGACTAAGAACATCAACTTCTCCTCCAATCTAGGCATTCAACCCCATGATGAATTTTCTTATCCTAAATATTTCATCCTTTTGGTAATGGGGTACATACTTCAAGAGATGTGTAAACCTTTCCCAATACTCCACTATAGACAAGTCTCCTTGTCACATATTTTGAAAGCTAGTAAGCTTTTGGTAGAAGAAAAGTTGTGGTAGCCACCTTTTCCTAAAGATGACTACAAATTGATCCCAAGTTAAGCTCAAAGAGCTTAACCCTAACTCCATCTTCGTATTCATCCACCAAGTGGATAATTCTCTTGCTAACTAGTAAGCTCCCCAAGATTCCTTAATTACTTCAGGGTAATTCCTTATCATGAAATATTTTTCCATTTTCATGAGTCAAGCCTCTACTGCATCACCAATCACCGTTCCATCAAAATTAGGTGGCATCACCTTTTTCATGTATCTTGATAACTCAAGAGCTAATTGATTCCTCTTTTCATTATCAACTCTCGAATCATAATGGTTTTCACCTCACCCACTTAGGGTGGTATGTTCATGCATGTTCTCGTCTTCTCCTTTAGATGCTTCATTTTCTCTTTTGAGCCTACTTTAGCCCCTAACCTCCTATTCTAAGGTGTCAATTTTATCCCTTATTTCATTAAAAAAATTCCAATATTTGGTCCAATTTATCATTTGGGATATCATAAGGGTGGGATACCTCCTGAATTCCTCCTGGTTTAGTTCATGTTCACACCATGATTTTTTTCTACTTCACACCTAAATTTCATTTTATCCATTTAATTAGATCCTCTAGTTTTGGCATTGCATTTTAAATAATAAACAATACATATAATGTATTTTTCTTAATCCATTAGATAGATTTAGGAAAAATAACAAAAAATTATTATATTATTCAAAGGATTCATAATACATCCTTATTTAGTACAAAAACTTTTGGCCATATGTGACTATAGGTTGCTATCAGATAATGGTATATCCTCAAGTTCTTTTCACCCTTAGAGTCAACCAGGATAAACTTGAAGGGTGGGTGCACACATTGGTACTCCTCCATCACCTCCTTTCCTATCTTTGGTGCATCAAGACCACATCCAAAAGACATATCCCTATGTATAGATGGTTTAACTTATTTGAAAAAAGGGATGGGTACAATGGCCTTCTTTGCCACTTTCCCATGTTTCTTTTCTAGCCTAATATACTTAAGCGTGTCAACTAGGGTTTTTGAGTTAGAAAACCATGCACCCCCTATGTAGCTGATGTTCTTGAGGATTTTTTACCTCCAAAGATGAATCCTTTTTAGCCACTAAGCTAGAAAAGTTTTTGGGTATTGACTTCCTTGTGGTTTTCCTTGTTCTTACTATAATGGCACAAGAATACTTTCAAACATTGGCTAACTATTAATGTTTGAGAAAATGTTTGTAATGAGCTCATAGGTCCATGTGTTGAACCTAGTGGCTCTAATACCATATGTAACATACTCACTCATACTACAAAGTAAATACTTAGGCTTTTACCATAGAAGTAAAAATTAATATATGCTTAAAAATAGGGTAGTATTTTTTTTTCATTTTCATTGAACATTTATTGCATATGATCAAAATATGAATGCATAATATAAATTTTGAAGTTGAACTATCTTAATTTCAACTTAGAAATAAGATAAACTTTTCTATTACAATTCATACATGAAATACTTTCAAGTATACAAATTTACATAATACAATAATGATAAAAGGTCAAGTCTTCCATATCTAGAAAATTATTTTGTTTCACAAGCCTCAACGTTGTCATCTGCAAGAGGGAGAGAATCACCCAAGTACTTTACCTCCAACCATAGACTGAAAATCCCTTGCACACCTTCCAACTAGAAGTGGTCCTACCCTTCATGAAGAGTATAAACTAAGGAACCCACAAGTATATCATTTGAGTTTCTAGTGATGTGTCCTACATAACCAATCGACTATACAAATTTAGAAATCTCTAACTAAGTATGACCAATCTGACTAGAAATGCAATCTAGATCATGGTGAGCCAACTAATGCAAGCTGAGAATTTTGCATTACTTTTCCAAATATTTGAAACATATCAAACACTTCCTTAGGAAGTGAATTCATAAGTTCACACACCTCTAACTCAACTTGGAAACCACCTTGGCCTAAGTTTTAATGCATGACTAACTGTTTCAACTTGCTCGGTGATTAACCTTTCTTAAGGATACTTAATCATAAAATAATAACTTACTTAAGTCGATAAATGATTAAGATGGAAATTTTTTCCTTACTTTGAACACCCATGTTACATTCCCATAACATCTTGGGACTTGACAACTGCCACTTGTTCAGGTACTTGCACTCAATTCTTAAGAGTTACTATTCTCCTATTTTCATGCACATATATTTTCAATGCTAACCATGTCATCGACTTGAGACACTTTTGTCTTACATTTAAGTTCTTAACTACTTTTTAAATAAGTAAAATAAAATAATATTGATCACTAATAAAAAGATCACTTCCTCTTTTTATAATAGTTCAGATTTTTTTGTTTTCCTCATGGTTCTATGTACAAGAACACAATAACAATGCTAGTAAAAATGCAGTATATAATACCAACTTATTTTTATCTGAAAGAGTACTATGTTGAATTGTTTGAATTTTTTCAACAAATTAGATTGTAAAGTTGATTTCATTTAGTTATCTCAACAATGTAAGCATTCAAGATTATCTTTTTTTTTAACATAAAATATCCTTTACATATTCTTAATACAAATATCTATATATATTTACATATATATTCTTATACATATTTTGTTATGAATGTATATATGTATGTAAATATAAATATTTATATATCAAACTGCAATTATACTCTTTCTAAGAAAATGTAATAAATCATTCAATTTAACATAGTAGAGAAATAAATTTTTATTTGCTATCCATCTTAAATTTAAAGAAAGATTAGCTAAATTCTTGTTTCAAACTAGAAAAATTAAGCCAATCTTTCTCTATTTCAATATATAATATTAATCAAAATAAATAACTATCTTTCAACTTTTTTGAAAACTTAAAACTATAGAATGAAACTACGAATTTACATAGGAATAATAAGGCATGTAAACATGCCTAAGTTACTCTATGTTCTACACTTTTGAAATTCCAATTTCACAGTCATAGTGATTGACACATTTTTCCCAAAAAACCTCAGCTTGCTACTGTTAAAACTCATATTTTGCTTGTAAAACTCCTCCAACTAATACTACAACTAACAACAGACTAAAATCTCTCTGCTCAAAACAAAGAGTATTGTCTATATATATTATGTATATAAGACTCATATACTTTGCAAACTAAGCTCAAACAGATATAACTCTACTTAAATATGATGCTTACAAACCATCGCAAGCTCTCAAAAACATACAGTCCACACTATTGCCTTTCTCCTCTCTGTCACTCCCTAAAAGCATAAGAAAAGAAAAATCAACAACACCTAAGAAGAATCATCAAAAATGATTTATCCTCTGCCTTTAACTCCCATCACTGCTCTCTCCAAAAGCTAAGTGTGAATAATGATACCAATGATATAAATTAAATGCTTTTTTCTTTCCATATGCCTACATATTTCACTAACTCATTTGACTACAAAATCTGACAAAATTGTCCAATGAAATATGTATAATTTGATGTATCGTTGGGTGCTTGTCAAATTTGATGTGTAATTTTCAATTTTTTGAAATTTTATGCTTGATGTTCATCGAAATTTCGACGAACCTGGGTTTCGTCACAATTTCGACTATTTGTTTCGTCGAAATTTCAACAAACATGAAAAATAGAAAAAAATCAAATTGTGACTGACATAAAGAAAAGTGAGTTTGTTGATTTATTTTGACAATGTTTTTCTCTACTTGAGACAGTTTGTGGATAACTAAGGACAATTTTCTTGGGAAAAATCAGAAAAAATTCAAGAAGATATCACCAGGTTGAGGGTAGTCATTGTCTTTTTGCATAATTCAGTTGTGAAGTTAGATTTGTAGTTCCAGGTTTGAAAATCATATTTTAAAGAAACATCTCATCAAATTTCATTTTTAGAGGTTTAGGGTTTTGAGAATTTCATGTCTAGATTTTGTTGTGTGGAATCACCATAAGATCACAACCAAAGAACAAATTCTTGTGACTGTAATTATGTGATCCATAACTCTATTGGTTATGTGGCACAGTTGCGCTATAACAAATACAGGATGCATTCATGTGTGACCCAAGTTTAATATGGCTATGTTGTGATAGAAATGAAGGCACTCATATAATGTAGTTAATTCAGGTTGTATAATGTAGGTGTCAATCATCATTGGGTGCATTCAGGTTGTCTCAAGCTTAACAAGTTAGGATGTAATTATAGCATGATCAAAGAGTGATTACCTTTTGCTACAATAAAGAGCCTATAACTCTAGTTGACATGCAGAGTGGTTGTGTTATATCAATTATGTAGTGCATTCAAGCACAACCCATGTTTAATGGGCTATTCTAGAGAGTGATCAAGTTTTTCTAAACCTTATGAATGTTACTTAAAAGTGTATAGCTTAAACTACAAACCAAGTTTGTTACATACTTGAATGAAATCTTGGGTTCCCGCAAACTATAATAATGTGATCTGCTAATAACCATTATGGAAAGTATTAAAGCAAGACCCATGCTATATAGGATACATTTCCCTGGTCAGGTTTACATACCTTAATGATCAAACACAAGCTTCCAACACACTCTAGGATACAATCCAAGATCATACCACAACTTTGTCAAGACAACTAATTTTTTGACCCAAGATTTAAGGTTGTTTTTTAATACCAACAAAATCCTTGGTAAGAGCATGATTAGGGTACAAACCTTAGGCCTTCGTAGAAACATAAACAATAACTATAGCGGATTAGTGAAGTTGCAATACCAGAAAGATTGAGACATTGTAGCTAATAACAAAATCTTGCAAACTAAAGATTGTAGCCAATAACAAGCACACTATGTAGCTTAGTGATATTTGTAAATGCAATCTACAATAAGAAGAATGATAGCCACTTGAGATGTGAAAGTCAAAAAGAGGTTGAGTAGTGACAAGATAATAAAGCTCAAACCTTGCATAGTAAAGTGGAGATTTTAACAGTGAGTTTCCTTACCCCTTGCTGACCTTAAGGGTTTTTCAAATGCTTTTGGTAGTGTTAGACAAGGAAAATGCAATTAGGGAATGATTGTCCAAATGAAGTAACAGTGGTAATCATAGGCTCAATGTTTCTTCTTAGCCATTAATGTATAATGGAGGTAGTGGATTGCATGTTTGAGCAGTCTTTTGAGAATCATCAAAGATGGTAGAATAGTGAATAATACCTTGTGAACTGTGAAGTAGTGTCAATAAGGTTGAAGGATCTTAAGATCTACAATACCATGAAACAATGAGTCCCCTATAGTAAGTAAGCAGTCTATAGGGCATAGTTTGATTTTATAGAAGGATACTCATGAAAGGAATCTTCAAGTGATAGGCAGTGAGTTGTTTGAGATTACAATTGAGGGTGCAATACCCAGTCTTAAAGGAAGTTAGCAAAGTAATAAATGTGCAAGAAAATCAAATCGTACACAACAAACAATTCACAATGTTATCTTGCATAATGCCTTGAGTTTGAAGACAAAAATCTCATTGTATCTTGATGAAAGTGGTGACCTTAATGGTCAATCACTGGCAACCATAATTTTAAAACATGCTATTGTGCTTATGGAGGCAACATTTTAAGCAAGGAAGTGGGTGGTGGTTTGGAACAATGGCAGGTATGAAGGACTTGATTTATATGCATACTATGCAGTCTAGCTTAAGACATCGTTCTTAGAAGAGATTGAAGGTGGATTATGGAACTCAAGGGTTACCATGAAAAGGATTAAAGCAAAGACTGAGATCTATTTAAAATCCACGGTCATGAAGATATTAAAGATGTCACATGCAAAACCCTAGTAGCTAGAGTAATGAATACAGTGCCAAAGAGGATAGTGTGCTGGGGCAGATTTAGGAGATCCACATTATCTAATTACAGGGAAATACATCATTTAATTATTTTTTTAATTAAAAAAATCATTCTAAACCCTATATAGGATACATTGATACTTCAAAAGCCTCTGAAGGAATTTGAGATTATGCAAATATATGTCAAGTAAATACCTAGATTACAAATAGTAGCAGGAACAATGTAAGATTTGTTGAGCAGAGCAAGAATGAGATAAGCAACAATGAATCCTATGCCTCCTTTCATGCACATCTCATCATCGTTCTCTGCCATTCTTTATGGAAACACTTCTCCATTTTGGCGGTCTATGCTTGAAAATAATGTTTTGACGAAGGTTTTAGAGTATGTTTATTAAAATGAAAACTCCATTCTAGTGGGCTATGCCTAAAAATAAGATTTTGACAAAAAATTTAGGGTATTTTTATTAAAGTTTTAGAGTATTTTGGTAGGCTATATTCTTGATTTCTTAAATGATTTATTCAAATGGATTGTGACCAAATAAATGACTAACTATTTAGTAATTTTTATTTGTGACTAAATAATTTTTAATCAATGACCAAACTAGTAATTTATTTACTCATTTATAGCTGAGTTGCAAAAAATGAGCAGAATTTAGTCATTTTTAGTTGTTGTGACTAAAATTTTTAGTCACCTAGTCATTTATTTGCCAAATTCTACTAGTGTGTGCTTCCTTGTGCGATTAGGGATCTCTCAATGTTGAGGGCCCTAGGGATAAGCTCGTCATAAGAAGTGACACATTGCATCTTTAACTAAAAGGATAAATCTGTATTGACATTAGCAATGATGATTCTGACTTGTTGCTCCTTAGGAATGGGTCACTTGCTCTTACTAGCTCGCTACCTCCATCGTTGTAGGAAGTTGAGATCAGGTTCAATATTATGATTTTACGAGTATTAATGGTTGGAAATCATAGTAAAATAATAATTTAATAAGTTTTGGAATTAGCATTTTAAAGTGTTTTTTGGGGTCATTAACTTCAGACTATCTTCTCTTTTGCAGGGGTGGTTGCATGCCAAATTTTTTTGATGTAAAATATCAAAATTATTAGATTTTGTTACCTGTCTATGAATAAAAATTATTAGAGTGTGAATTTGATATTTTTTGAATATCTAAATAGTCAAGCTTGGTAAATAAAAATCATGTCAGATAATATTAGTTCAGAAAAAAATGAAGAGACACTTGATAGATTGTGGGCTAGATTGAAAAGAAAGGGTGATGATAAATGTTATTGTCTTTGCAATAATTGCAAGGGCTTAAAGACGAGACAACTTTTAATCACAACAGCTGAGAAACATTGTAGACAGCATGGTCACGTTGAAGGGGGCATGATTATCGTCCATTGGTAAGTTGTTCATTATATGTGTTTAGATTGATTAGATTTGTAAATTTTTATATCATTTTAACATTTTATATATATATATATAATCACTTGATCATGATCATGGTTTATTTGTGTCTATTATTATTATAAAAATGGGGCACCCTAGGGTAGATGATATGGATTATCACAACCTAGAGAATGTGGTTTTGCAAGCGGATGAACATGAAGCTGTGAATATCGAAGTTGAAGTTAATGATCCTATAGAAGAAGATGATCATGCGCTAGAAAAAATAGTTGAAGATAATGGTACAAATACATTGATCTATGACACATTTAGTGGTAGAGTTGATCATGATGATCGAGATGACTTTGATGATATTCATGATTTACCTGTACTTGAAAAGGCATACAAGCCCCTTTATGAAGGTTCCCAAACAACTCTTCTCTTTGTTGTATTGTTGTTGTTGAACTTGAAATTTATGAATCGTTTATCAAACATATCAATCTCACGAATGTTAAGGTATGTCATATATGTCATCTTTTTTCATCTATTTTAATTGTTGTTAATTCATCACTAGTAAATAAAGGATGAAATATGTACCATTAATATTCTTTATATTAAAAAAATATTTTTTGTTGTAGATTGATTGGTGAATTTTTGTTACCACCATCAAATATTTTACCTCACTCATACCGAGATTTTATCTAGCATTATGAAAGATATTGGAATGGAGTATCAAGCAATAGATGCATGTCCCAATGATCATATTATATATCATAAACAACATGAATTTGCAACAGAATGCCTAGAATGTCATATCAGTAGATATCGAACTAAACAAAAAAGTGTCTCACAAGGTTCTTCATTATATTCTCATTATTCCACATATGCAATGATTATTTAGGTGTGAAATCTTAGCACAATTTATGGATTTCCATGCATGGAATAGAAGTGGAGATGACATTCTTATAATGCCTGTGGATGGCTCTGCATTTAGGGACATGGAGGAAAAATGGCTACACTTTAAAGAAGAACCTCATAATCTCAGGCTTTCATTGGGAGTAGACGGTGTCAATCTATTTGGAGAACTGAGATCTCCAAACTTTAAAAATGGAGGAAAAATGGCTACACTTTAAAGAAGAACCTCATAATCTCAGTGTGGTCTGTTTTTGTTATCAACAATAACATTCCTCCATGGATGTCAATAAAGAGGGAGCACAAAATATTGTCAATGATTGTTCTAGATATTTGTTTACATCATTTTTCTTTAACATAGTAGCATCTCATTTGTCTTATTTGTTGGATAATGACTTATATTTTTTTCATTCAATAGTCATGTACATTAATTTATATATATTGCAGTAAAATGGTTATAATAATTATGTAATGTTTATGTTCATTCAACTAGGTAAGTACCAAGTTAAAGATATGAATGTATATATCGAGCCTCTTATCGACGAGTTACTAAAGTTATGGAATGGTCACTATGTATGACATCTCTAGACCAATAGGACAAAGACAATTTCAATTCCATGCAATGCTTGTATGGACAATTCATGATGCCCCAGGGCTAACACATTTTTGTGGTATGTTATAACGTTCACTGCACTTTAACAATATTTAATTTGATGAAGTAGATATCATGCATGTTTTTAAAATAATCTATTCATTATATATAATTATAAAAATTGACATATTTAATCCAATTATATATGATCTTTCAGGTCTTCAAACAAAGGGAAAATTTGCATGTCCAATTTATGGTCCAAAGATGAAATCTCGTCATTCAACGAGTTTAGAAAAGCAGGTGTTTGATGAGTATAGGCACTTCCTCCATAGAAATCATAAGTATCGAACTACTGAAAAACATATTTTTAATGGGAAAGAGGATACTACATCAAAACCACGAAGAATGACACCTTTCCTATGGAAGTTGGAATATAATAGAATTAATCATCAAAGTTATACATTGGATCAAATTATTTATCTATCATATATGATATGTTTTGAATTTATATTTTTATATTGTGTTGTGTTTACTCATGTTGTAATTGACGATAATTGTAATTGTTAATTTGTTTAACTTATATGCTTCATAAAGGTCATCAAGGCATTAATGGTCGGCTTCCACAGGGACTGAAAAGTTATCCCAGATAATTTAGTAGATTTCCCTACTATGAGCAGCTACAAATTTCGCATTTGTTTGATACAATGCACATCAGAAAGAATATAACATAAGCATTATGGAAAATATTGGATGGAAGGCATGACAAAGAAAAAATTGTCAAAATTTGTAGTGACATTTAGGAATCCAATCATGCAATGAAAAATTTCATTCAATTAAATAGTGATGGAGACAAAATTAATATAAGTTCTCTTCCTTGGTTATTAACAGAGCAGCAAAGCAATGCTATAAAAGAATTCATACGAAAAATTTGATTTCCCACAGGATTTGCTGTGAACATAAACAATATAATAACAAATAAAGGTGAATTTGGGTCAGGGATGAAAATGCATGATGGCATACCTTCATTAAGGTAATTATTCTGGTATATTATATACACTTGTATAATGCACGTACTTTTTAGTGTATTGTGTTTACTACTTTCAGAAATATAATGAAAAGATCATTTTATAATTGTTGCAGTACGTTCTACCTCTATCTCTCCTAGACAACTTTGACATCAATGTCAAGCAAGTTATATATGATCTTGAAAAATACATGAGGTAAGTTGCGATATTTGTTCAATTCATTGTATACATCTTATAATTTCCATTTGTTTTACTTGTTATGTAATATACTGTATATTTTTGTTAAATATTGTTAATATATTTGTTATGTAATATACTGTATATTTTTGTTAAATATCGTTAATATATTTACGCCTTAAATCACTTGTAGATGGTTGCCATCTAAAGAAATCCATAAAGAAGATATAAATTATTGGAAGATAAAAATTCCTCCTCTAATGTGTGAAATGCAAAAGTGTCTACCTTCAACATTTTTCAATACACAAGAACACTACCTCATACACCAAGTTGAGATTGAATTGTGTGGACCTATACACACAAGGTCAATGTGGATGGTTGAGAGGTACTTGAAATTTTTGAAGGATTTGGTTAGACAAAGAGCACATCCTGAGGGTTCTATGGTGGAGGGATATATGTTATACGAGACCATGGTGTACATTAGTGAATATCTTCCTAAGTTTTCAGCAAAGATCCATGTAAATCGCATTTGGGATCCCAACTCCATTAACAAATTTGAAGGGGAGTACCTAATGGGGAAAGGTAGATTAAGGAAAGTGAGAGGTAATTATAAGATGGCCATGGAGATTAATTGGAATACATTTTATATATGGTTTTTATGTATATTGTACTTATTTAATTTTTAATTTTCAATATACATCAATTATAAATTAAGGTTGTATACTGTGGTATTTAACTAATTATACATCGTTTGTGAATTTCAATTTTTTTTGATACAGTTGGTCGAGAGTGGGATGCACTACATTTGTATGTCGCAAACAATCTTGATTGGATGATGGTATGGATTGAACGATCTTAACAATCTGGTCTCGCATTAACATGGGAAGGTGTGGCTTCATTGGTTAAAGAAGCTCATTGTAATGGAGATTCCAATGTTACACAAAGGGAAATTGATTTAGCATATGGTTTAAGAGATAAAAAGGTACGTATAAATATATTAATCACCCATATTATTCAATTATTTTCAATTATATTGATGTATATATATATGTTGAGATTTTTCTTTGCATACATTCGGCCAAGAATAAATATGTTTATCAACCGATATTGCAATAATTTTTACATGTTTGACATATTGCAGGTGAAACACCACAAGGCTATGTGGTGCAATGGTCATAAATTTTGAATCAAAATGTTGGATGACATGAAGAAAACTTGTGATTCTGGTATAACTGCAGTCTTTCAGGTGACTAATGTTTCATCTAAAAGCGACATACATCTAGAAGTCTCGAAAATCGATACTATGGGATTTTGGATGATATACTTGAGTGTGACTTTAAGTCCTTCAGATTAATTTTGTTCGTCATCCTATGGTACAGGCTACGATTGAATGAAAATAATCCTGAGAGAACTGTTATTGAACATGATAATGGATTTACCATGGTTAATACAAGGTTGATCGAGCAGCTGGAAATGAGCCCTATGTTCTTCCAAGCCAATGTGAGCAGGTATTTTACTCAGAGGTTCCAAGTAAACCAAGTTGGTCATTTGTTGTTAGACATGATCCAAGAGGAAGGCTGGTAAAGTATAATGTGGTGGAAGAGAAGATACCGAAGAACTAGAAGATGATGTAGATGATGATCAGGATCAACAGTTAGTTGATGATGTCCCTGACGAAGATGTCGAAGAGGAGGAACTAGATCATGATGATGTAGGAGTTAATGTTCATGAAGATGATATCCGTGTGGATGATGACATTATCGAAATTGATATCGATGACAATGATGATGATATGACCAATCCTTACAATGTCAAATCTAGATCGATGATACAACAAAGAGTTGGATGAAGAAGAAGATCAATGACATTGAAATGTATGAGTTATGCGATTATATTATCTATTTGATATTAATTTCTTGATAGAATTATATTTGACTTATGTGGTTACATAATTAATTCATGATGTTTTTAATTTTTATGCCATTACATAATTAATTTAATGATGTACTTTTTAATGTTTGAAAGGTCAAAAAATTAAAACATTTCAATAGTGATGTTAACAACCTTGAAATTAGTGTGTTTTATGTTTCATGTGATCATAAAAGATTAAAAAGTTAGTTGTAGAGGAGGTTTTTCAATGGTTGATGTGTTAAGGCCTTTAAAAGGCATAAAGTGATCATTGTAATGGTTGTTGATGGTTGAGGATTTAAAATACAAGCTCTTGATATTCGAAAATCTGTGTTTTTCTTCAAAATTTATGTAATTTTCTTGTTATGCAGCACTATACAATCACATGCAGCCATATTTTGATGTGAAATCAATTCCAAGTCATGAATATATGTGTTAGCTTTAATTTGAATCTAATTTGAGGGCTTAAGGCATTGATTTGAGTTAGAAAGTTTCATTTCTTTACATACAGCCTGATTACCCTATTTTTGAGGGTTTTGTAGTCTAAACATGATATAAAGGAGCTCTTACACTTTTTGTGATTACTGTAGATTGTGTAAGAGGCCCCATGGATACTGTTGTAAATGTAGGATGCATGAATAGGGCGTAGAATGAGAAATAAAGAAGGTATAGTTGTTGTCCTCAAGAGTTTTGTGAAGAAAAGCATGTGAAATGAGAGGTACTTTCTGGCCCAATGCTTGTTTGCTCCTTCATTTTCTATAAAAAGGATTTCAAGGGCAGAAGTATGAGTTAGAAAGTTAGATATTTTTTAGTCAATTCTAGGTAGAGTTGCAGAGCAAATTTTAAAGTTTGACAGTTTTAAGGAAAATGCAATTTAGGTTTTGAGTCATTCTATAGTAGGTTTTGAATTCATGGGGATTTGATGTTTTATGACAGTACTGGAATTTGAATTGAAATGATTAATTCAAACTCATGTCTCTCCATTGTACATGCATATCTGAATTTTAAATAAGATAATCAAGGGTTGTCTCGTTCATCTCACTCTTGTGGTGTGTATATTTTTGTTTTGGCTTTAATTCAAGGAATTAATTAAAATGCTTGAATGGGATTGAAGGTGGATATGTTCTGTATAAGGATTTGATAAGTAGTATTGGGTAAGAATACATGTTGATGAAATTGTAAGGCAATGTTCTCAAGGATCTTATATGTTATGTGTTAAATTTGTCATAAACCATTAGATGTTTATGAATTTGACTCCCTCAATGGATATATGGCACTGATGTAAGTTCTACTAATTTGTATGGTTCAATATTTTGTTTGTCTTTACCTAGTGCTTGCTACAAATTGAAAATAAATGACTATTTTACACTATGGGATGTGTTGTAATTATCTCATGCTCTAAATAGTTGATATTACTGATGAACAACCAATTTTATTTAGTATTATACTATTATGTTGAGCTATTAAATGATATTATCTGTTGTTGTTAATATTGTTTATGATAATGGTGCAGAGGTTGTAAACGCATTAAGGGATCACCCTCCAGAGTCCTGTAGAGCCCAAAGTGTAGGAAGTCTTTAAAATCCTTGTCAGTTGGTCCAGGTCCTTCAAGTTGCCCTTGATTGGAATTGGCAATTCCATAGGTAGATTAGAAGACCAACTTGGTTACAGTAAAAACAACCAACAGGTAGATGGGAGAGAGATAGAGGGATTCAATGAGAGAGAGAGGGAGGGAGTGGGAAAGAGATAAAAGGTAGAGGGTTAAGGGTAGAGGGGAGGGAGATAAGAGTGAGAGAGAGAGAGAGAGACTTCAGAGAGGGAGAGGGGGTAGGAGGGTGAGACTTGAGAGAGAGAGGGGGGGAAGGAGGGAGGGAGGGAGTGGGAGAGAGATAGAGGGTAGAGGGTTAAGCATAGAGGGTAGAGTATTTAAGGGTCTAGAATTTAAGGGTTAATGGTTTATGGTTTAGGGTTAAAGGTAGAGGGGAGAGAGATAGAGGCGTGAGTGTGAGAGAGAGACCCGAGAGAGGGAGAGGGGTAGGAGGGAGAGTCTTGAGAGAGAGATAGGTAGGGAGGAGAGAGAGATAGAGGGTAGAGGTTTAAGGATTAGAGTTTAAGGGTTAAGAGTTTAGGGTTAAAGGTAGAGGGGAGAGAGGGGTAGGAGGGAGAGTCTTGAGAGAGAGAGGAGGGAGGGAGTGGGAGAGAGATAGAGGTAGATGATTTAAGGATTTAAGGGTAGAGTGGAGAGACTTAGGAGAGAGAGAGAGAGAGAGTTAGGAGGGGGAAGGGGAAGGGGAAGGAAGAGGGGAGGAAGCTGAGAGAGAGAGCTGAGAGAGGGAGTGGTGCTAGGACAGAGAGACTTTAGAAAGAGAGAGAGAGGGAGGGAGTGGGAGATAGATAGAGGGCGAATCGGTTAAGGGTAGAGGGTAGAGGGTTTAAGTGTTTAGGTTTTAAGGGTTAAGGGCTTAGGTTTTATGGTTTAAGGGTAGAGGGGAGACACATAGAGGGACTGAGTGAGAGATAGAGGGAGGCCTAAGTGAGGGAGAGGGGGTAGGAGGAAGAGACTTGAGAGAGAGAGAGAGGGTAGAGGGTAGAGGGTTTAAGGGTTTAGAGTTTAAGGGTTAAGGGTTTAAGGTTTAGGGTTAAGGGTAGAAGGAGAGAGATAGAGAGAGTGAATGAGAGAGAGAGACTGAGAGAGGGAGAGGGGGTAGGAGGGAGATACTTGAGAGAGAGAGGGTAGATGGTAGAGGGTGGAGGGTTTAAGGGTTTGGGGTTTAAGGGTTAAGGGTTTAGGGTTATGGATAGAGGGGAGAGAGATAGAGGGATTTAGTGAGAGAGAGATATGGAGGGAGTGGGAGAGGGATAGAGAGTAGATGGTTAAGGGTAGAGGGTAGAAGGTAGAGGATTAAGGGTAGAGGGGAGGGAAATAAGAGTGAGAGAGAGAGAGAGACCCAGAGAGGGAGAGGGGTAGGAGGGTGAGACTTGAAAGAGAGAGAGGAAAGAGGGAGGGAGTGGGAGAGAGATAAGGGGTAGAGGGTTAAATGTAGAGGGTAGAGGTTTAAGGGTTTAGAGTTTAAGGGCTAAGGGTTTAGGGTTTAGGAGGGGAGAGAGAGAGAGGAAGTGGTGAGAGAGAGAGAGAGTTGAGAGAGGGAGAGGGGGTAGGAGAGAGATATTTGCGAGAGAGAGAGGGTAGAGGGTTTAAGGGTTTGGGGTTTAAGGGTTAAGGGGTTAATGGTTTAGGGTTTAGGGTTTAGGGTTATGGGTTATGGGTAGTGATGGAACTTCAAAGTTTTGTTCTTTGTGTTCTGTTTTATCTTGCCTTGTGTCTCTAGTCATCTATGGTGTTTTGGAAAAGCCTAAGGATGGGTTTTTACCTTCGTCTTCATGCAAAACCCTAGTGTTCATCTTACACCTTGGATGGGATCTATTTGGCCATTACTTGTTGGGAAGGTTTTAAAATGACTTAAGCCCCATCGCTTTGTCTAGGTTGGGCCTCCTTTTGTTTTATCATTTGATTTCCTTCGCTTGACTTTATTTTTCCTAAGTCATTTATTGGTCCCATGTTCCCTCGCTAAAACAACTTATGTCATTGTTTGTCATCAGCCTAGTGATGTTCCCTTATTCCTTTATGGGAGAGGGCCCAGTAGTCGTGCAAGCTAACTTTCTCAGCATGTAGCAATTGACTGGAATATTGTAGAACCTTCATTTTTTTTTGAAATGTAGACTGGTCTCTTATTTATCTATAACTAAGGTTTGGAGGCACAACTCATCATGCAACTCACCAAATCAGCAAATCTTTTCATAAGTGTCTAAAATTTAACCTTTTAAAGGTTCGACCAAAACTTAATCATAGAACCCCCAATAGTTGAACCAAAAAAATATCATTTGTTGCTTGTAGAATATGATATTTTTATTTAAATTAAAATTAATATACAACCTAAGTGGACCAAATACTTATTGATAACCATAAATATTTGATATCTCTACCTTTTATATTCAACACATATGGACTAATAGTTGAACACAAAAATATATTTTTGTTATAAAAACAACACATAATTATTTAAAATACAACTTATATTGAACAAAAATGGACCAATAGTTGAACACTAAAACTTTTTGAAAATCCTTCACATTTAATGGGAAAATACATGTTATTTATTGTGCTCACCTTTTATATTTGTGATAGGACAAACTATTAATATAAAACTACCCAATGTTTGTACATTGCTACCCCAATTGTTGTACACATAAGAACAATATTTTTTCACTATGATAATAATACTTGTTTAAATGAGTGTCTTATTTTATTAAATGAGCATTTTTTTTTTAAATGATATACTTATAGTGGAGAGTTGTGATATTTTATTTGAAACAAAAAAATACTTAATTCACTTCTTCATGAATGTATTTATGTTTTTTCATATAACATTTAGAGGTTCTCATGTGTTCAAGTATGGGTCCATTTTTTATAAACATTTGGACTATTTATTTACAATATATAGTATAAATATGTGGTAAGACTAGGTATTATCATCACAATTGAGTGCATGACTATTGGGCCCTCTCCCCTAATAAATGTTTTTATTTTGCAAAGGGACAAGTTCACATGGTTGTAGATCAATCGTCGTGTGATCTCTGCCATTCCCCGCCATCCTGCGATGACCCCACCACACTATCTTTGTTGATTGCGATATCACAAGTGAGCACCACGTGTCTCATCCAGTGCAGCCAAAGGAATGATAAATACTTTGATGTGTCCTTAACACATTATGCCACAGGTTACTAAAATAGTTATAAGATGCATGTGTTTTAAATCAACAAAGATGTTATAATCTCGGTAGAAAGGTGCTCGATGGTAAATAACAAGGCTGGTGACTATGTTGAAGGAACAGGATTTCCAATGGTTGAGATCCATGGTTGTCTACCATCGCATGATCAAAATTTGTGAGGTCTTTATTGATTGTGATATCACAGGTGAGCACCACATGGATCTCCTTGGCAATGAGTAGTATGGTGGGGAAATGGCAGAAAATGTCTCATCCGCCATTAAAACTCACTCGTGCGTTGCACTAATGGCTCCAACTATATTTGATGCAGATTTAAATTTTAGCCGTTGATCCTTCAGTTAGATCAAATCATCGAACGGTCATCTTCAAAACTAGATGACACAATCGAAAATGTGACAATAAGGGCCCCACCATACCATATGTTGCTAAGGAAGTCCATGTGGCAGTCGCCCACGATATCGCAATTAGTAAAGATCCTACAACTTTGGATCACGCGATAGCAGGCAACTGTAGATCTTGAGCATTTGTGATCTTGTTCCTTCAACACAGTCGCCAACCTTATTATTAACTGTCGAGCAACTTTTTCATCAAGATTATAACATATCTGTTGATTTAAAACATGTGCACCTCAAGAAAACTTTAGTAACCCATCTTTTAATGTATTAAGGCTAAATTAATTTACCACAATATTTCCTTCATTCCTTCAGCTTCATTAGATGAGACACATGGCACCCGCCTGTGATATTGTGATCAGTAAAAACCTTGCAACTTTCGATCATGCAATGGCAGGAAACCAATAATATCTGATGACAATTGATCAATAGTAAACCAAACTTATCACCTTTGACCTCACCAGATAGGACATGTGACACCCTCCTATGATATTGTGATCAACCAAAGCGGTGTGGTGGGGTCATCGCAGGATGGCGGGGAGCGGCAGAGATCAAACGATAGTTGATCAACGGTCGCACGAATTTCATCCTTTTGCAAAAAAAAAAAATTATTAAAAGGACAAGGGGACATCACTAAGCGGATGGTAAACAATGACATAAGTTGTTTTTAAATGATGAAACACGGGGCCAACCAAGACTTAGGAAAATAAAACCCTGCAGAGGAAATAAAATATTAAAACAAAGGGACTCATCCTAGACGGAACAATAGGACATAAGTCATTTTAAAACCCCTCAAAAAGTAACATCGAAATAGATCCCAACCAAGGCATAAAATAAACAAAAGGGTTTTATATGAATATAAAGCTAAAACCACCAACCAGAGGAAATTTCCAACGCCATGAAAGAGCAGTAACACTAGGCAGGGTAGGAATGAAAAATAAGGAGCAAAAATATAAAGTTCCATCAGAGGGGAGAGATATAGAGGGAGTGAGTGAGTGAGAGATACCTAAGAGAGGGAGGGGGTAGGAGGAGAGAGTCTTGAGAGAGAGGGAGGAGTGGGAGAGATAGAGGGTAGAGTTTAGGGATTTAAGGGTTAAGGGTAGAGTGGAGAGACTTAAGAGAGAGAGAGGGAGAGGGAGGGAGGGAGAACTAGGGAAGAGATAGAGGTAGAGGTTTAGGTTTAGAGTAAAAGGTTAAGGGTTTAAGGTTTAGGGTTAAGGTAGAGGGAGAGAGATAGAGAGAGTGAGTGAGAGAGAGAACCTGAGAGAGGAAAGGAGGTAGGAGGAGACTTGAGAGAGAGAGTGGTAGAGTAGGGGTAGAGGGTTTAAGGGTTTTGGTTTAAGGGATAAGGTTTTTGGTTATGGGTAGAGGGAGAGACAGAGGATTCAATGAGAGAGAGAGGGAGGGAGTGGAGAGAGATAGAGAGTACATAGAGGGTGTGGGTAGAGGGTTTAGGGTTAAGGGTTTAGGGTTAGGGTTAAGAGGAGATAGATAGAGGGAGTTAGTGAGAGAGAGAGACCTAGGAGAGGGAGAGGGGGTAGGATATTGAAGATACTTGAGAGAGAGAGAGGAGGGAGTGGGAGAGAGATAGAGGGAGGGAGGGTTAAGGGTAGAGGGTAGATGGTTTAAGGGTTTAGGGTTAAGGGTGGAGGGGAGAGCGATAGAGGGAGTAATTGAGTGAGAGAAAGACCTAAGAGAGGGAGAAGGGGAAGGAGGGTGAGACTTGAGATAGAGTGAGTGAGTGAGTGAGTGATTGAGAAAGAGACCTGAGAGAGGGAGTGGTGCTAGGAGGGAGAGACTTGAGAGAGAGAGAGAGAGAGAGATAAAGGAAGGGAAGGTTAAGGGTAGAGGGTTTGAGGGTTTAGGGTTTAGGGTTAAGGGGAGAGATATAGAGGGAGTAAGTGAATGAGAGAGAGACCTAAGAGAGGGAGAGGTGGTAGGATATTGAAGATACTTAAGAGAGAGAGGGGGAGGGAGTGGGAGAGAGATAGAGGGAGGGAGAGTTAAGGGTAGAAGGTAGATGGTTTAAGGGTTTAGAGTTAAGGTTGGAGGGGAGAGAGATAGAGGGAGTGAGTGAGAGAAAGAAATAAGAGAGGGATAAGGGCAAGGAGGGAGAGACTTGAGATAGAGTGAGTGAGTGAGTGAGAGAGAGAGAGAGACTTGAGAGAGAGAGAGAGAGAGAGATAAAGTAAGGGATGGTTAAGGGTTGGGAGAGACCTAAGAGAGGGAGAAAGGGTAGGATGGAGAGACTTGAGAGAGAGAGAGGGAGGGAGTGGAAAAGAGATAGAGGGAGGGGGATTAAGGGTAGAGGGTAGATGGTTTAAGGGTTTAAGGGTTTAAGGGTTAAGGGTTTAGGGTTTAGGGTTTCAGGTTAAGGGTAGAGGGAAGTGTTGGTTTTGTTTTACAATGTAACCAGGTTGGTCTTCTAATCTACCTATGGAATTGCCAATCCCAATCAAGGGTAGCTCGAAGGACCTGGACCAATTAACGAGGACTTTAAAAAATCCTCCTACACTTCGAGCTTTGCAAGACCCGGGAGGGTGATCCCTTAATGTGTTTACAACCTTTGCACCAATATCATAAACAACATTAACAATAACAGATAATCTGATTTAATAGTTTAACATAATAGGATAATATTGAATAGAATTTTCTATTCATCGACATTATCAGCTATTTGGAGCATGAGATAACTACAACACAATCCCAAGATAAAATAGGTAATTCATTTGCAATTTTTAGCAAGCTCTAGGTAAAGACGAACAAATAATGAATCATACAACTTAGATCAGTGCCATATATCCATTGTGGGGGTCAAATTCATAAGTATTCAAGGGTTTATGATAGATTTAACACATAAAATATATGATCCCTAATAACATTGCATTGCAATCTCATCAATATGTATTCTAACCCAATTCTACTTATCAAATTCTTATACAGAACATATCCACCTATAATCTCATTTAAGCATTTTAATTAATTTCCCTTGTCAACAAATGATAGGAAGAAGGGATTTGTTTTGATGTGAGGAAACACCCTAGGGGAGGTATTAGTGTATAATTGTTCCAACATAGCCTAATGGAACACTGGTTCTTTTCTTATGCTTGGGAAACCTTTCACCAAAAGATTGCATGAATGCAGCTTACCTAAAGTATGCTTTAGGACCTCCATCCATACAAACACAAGGATTTTCATTTATCATCTTGTAACAGTGGTACCTAAGATGATCGTACTACCCCTCCCTTGTACATTTCTATCTTCTTACAATTGGATACATCAATCTTCCTTTTGATTTTTTCAAAAAGATATGAAATGATTTCTAAGCAATTCCTTATTAGGTCAATGAGATCACCAAAAGTCTAGGACTTGTCAAATGAAGGTATATTATTGAAACCTATCCCTTTGCTATTCACTTTTTAGGACTTAGTAATGACTATCCAAAGAGAAAATGAGATAGTGGCAACAACCATTTATATTGTTTATCTCACTGCAATCCATTTCATGTATATAGTCATGTTGTCACCCAGTGTAGATTTATTTTTTCAAATTCATAGATAACATGAAGACAAACTTGTAGCCTTTAATGGTACTGCTCTTATTAATGACTATGCTCTGTTCCCTTGAAGCACCATGATTTATGATGGTTTTTGTGTTGAATATCTTCATTAAAACACCCTTGCGCAAGTATATGCCTTCAATATTATAGCCTATTGCTAGAATGGATGATCAATGGTATGAAAAGGTAAAAATACAACTAAGCTTTGCTTCCTTCACTACTTGTTGATGATTGTTGATTGTTGTTCATATGCACTTGTACCATTATAATGCTTGATGTCCTACATGAACCTACATGGTTGTCTTGTAGCATAACCTCATATTTGTTGTTCATATACACTTGTAATATGGCCTTGGCTTCCAAAATGAGACCTCTCCTGAATCATAACTGCTTAATTGTCATTTGTAACTTTTTGTTTCTTGTATGCAATCATGATCCATGTTGGATCAATCATGATGACCAAAACCCATACATGAAAGGTTATGAGCATAGCAATTGTATCTCAAACACATGATATGAGGGTTCCATTGTTGTCATAAACCTCTTGTAATGACATGTTTTCAATAGGAATATTATCTATGTCAACTAGATTTGATGTTTCTTGAATGTCTTTTCCTTTTATGCCTTTCCTTAAAACATCATGCATTGAATGTTATTTGACAACTTGTTCACCTAATTTTTGATTGTGAAGGCCTTGAATAGAGCCTTGTGCAACTTTATATTTTGTTTTTGTTGTCCTTCATGAGACCATTGTAGCATGCATTGATGGTTGTATTTATCAATGGCAATGACCTTTACCTATTGCATTCACTTTCACCAGCACACCCATGAATGAATAATATCAATCCCCTTTGCCTCTTGTAGCTCTTGCAAAGGTTTTTTCCTTGTACTTGTATCATAACCTTGATTCAACCATTGCTCTTCTTTTGTTATGTGTAATAAATACACATAGTCTCCTCATTTTATCTTTATTGGACAGCCACCTGTCACATATGTGGGTGACCTAACAACTCACCTTCCTATGTGATGTGTGATTTTACAATAGGGTTATGGTGAGAGGGGCTTGACAACAACTTGAAGTACTTCCTCATTGTTTAAAAGATGCATAATTGAACTTGATGCATCTATGAAGTCACTTCCTTTATAAACAGATCATGGATCTTCTTAAGAAGATTGAAGGACATATCAACTCAGTATGTTGCATCTTTTGAATCTATCATTTCTTGTCCTATATTATGTTCCTTTCCTATCATGTCTTATGTTACTAGTCTTTTATGGTATTGAGAAAATCCTAAGGTTTGGGTTTTGTCTTTGACTGAATCCCTCTATCTCTCTCCCCTCTACCCATAGCCCTAAACCCTTAACCCTTAAACCCTCTCTCTCTCTCTCAAGTCTCTCCCTCCTACCCCCTCCTCTCTTGGGTCTTTATCTATCTCTCACTCACTCCCTCTATGTGTCTCCCCTCTACCCTTAAACCCTAAACCCTAAACCTTAACCATAAACCTTAAACCCTTAACCCTTAAACCCTCTACCGATATCTCTCTCCCACTCCCTCCCTCTTTCCCTCTCTCTCTCAAGTCTCACCCTCCTACCCCTTCTACCTCTCTCTCTCTCTCACTCACTCTTATCTCCATCCCCTCTACCCTTAACCATCTACCTTCTACCCTCTACCCTTAACCCTCTACTCTCTATCTCTCTCCCACTCCCTCCCTCTCTCTCTCACTGAATCCCAAATATTAGAATTTAGTTTAATTTTATTTTTAATGTCAAATATTAATATTTTAGATTGAAATACTTAATTTATTTTAAAATATTTATAATTAATGTTGAATTTATAAACTAATATTAAGACATTAATAAATATAACCCTAATAATATGTTATTAGGATTAGGGTTAGTGTTAGTATTAAATTAGGGTTAGAATTATGGTTCAATTGTGTTAGGTTTTAATTAGGGTTAGTGCTCATTAAGGGTTAGGGTTTAAATATGATTCAATTGGGGTTAGGGTTCAATTAGGGCTAGGATTTAGATGGGATTAGGGTTAGGGTTAGAAATAGTGTTTCATTAGTCTTAGAGTTAAAAATAGGATTCAAATAGGGCTAGGATTTAGATGGGCTTAGGGTTAGGGTTAGAAATAGTGTTTAATTAGTATTAGAGTTAAAAATAGGGTTCAATTAGGATTAGGGTTAAAATTACGATTCAATTATGGTTAGGGTTCAATTAAAGGTAGGATTATATTTCAATTAGAGTTATGATTCAATTATGGTTAGGGTTTTGGTAAATTATAATTATCTCACATATATGAGTTTGGGGTTAGAGCTAGGATCTTGATTTAATTAAGCTCAGGCTTAAGGTTAAGGTTAGGGTTTAATTAAGCTCAAGGTTAGTGTTAAGGTTAAGGCCGAGGTTTGATTAGGGTTATAATTAGAGTTAAGGTTGTCATGAGAACTATGGTTAGTGTTAAACTAAGGATTATGAATAGCATTAGAATTATGGTTAGGGTTAGAATTATAATTAAGATTATAATTAGGGTTAGAATGAGAAGGGTTAGGATTATAATTATAGATAGACTTAGGGTTGGGATTAGCATTAGGGTTAAGGTTAGGTTAGGTTTACCATTTAATTAGAGTTGGGGTTCTAGGATAAAGCTTGGGTTCAAATTTAGGGTTAGGGTTGGGCTTAGAGTTAAAGTTCAATTACAAATAGGGTTAGGGTTCAATTAGGTTTAAGGTTAAGCTTAGATTAGGGTTATGATTCAATCTCAACAATAATTCTCACTCTAACTCTAACCCTAAACTTAATCGTAAAACTAACACTGACACTATTTTTAACCCCAACCCTAACTAAATATATATCTAACCCTAACCTTAATTCTATAACTAAAAGTAATTCTAATCTTGTCTTTCTTGTTGTGTTGCAAATGCTACTAGCATATATATATTATTTATTAATATATATAAAATACACCAAGAGATATCTTTGTCAAGGCCTATTTTATAATAGTACAATAGATGCATCTAAAGGATATCTCTTGGCCTATTTTATATATATTATTAATAAATAATATATATGCTAGTAAGTATTTAATAAATAAAATACAATAAATATATCAATTTTTTACAATATAATTAATAAAATAATTAAAAAATGAATGAATATTATTTTAAAATTATTATATATATATATATATTCATTAATAATTATTTCATTTTATTTCAAAATTATTTTGTTAATTGTATTTTAAAAATTGATATATTTATTTTATTTTATATATTAAGTATGAAACACTTTTTATCCTTTAAAATTTATTTTATTACATATATTTTAAAACTTGATATATTATTATATTTGTTTTATTATATGTATGTATCAATTTTTTTATTGTATAAGAATTATTTTATCAGTCATATTTTAAAAATTGATATTTTTATTTTATTTTATTTATTAAATGTATATAACAAAATATGAAATAGTTACTTCAAAATTATTTTATTAATTATATTTAAAATAATTCAAAGTAAAACAAAATTATTTTTTAAAGAACAAAAATTTATTCTATATTTTTAAGAATTTAAATATACAACAGTTTTAAAAAGTTTTAAAAAGTAGAGAATAATTTTTTAAAGAAAAAAAATTATATTGAACATACTAAGGAAGTATGCAACAACTAATTAATGAAATGTGCATTAACTAACACTGACAATCATTAACAAAAGTGTAGCAGGCATAAGCCATGTGGATGCCCATGCCTTTTTGTAGGCTAGGTAGCCATTGCCCCACCATACTACTCATTGCCAAGGAGATCCACGTGGCACCTGCCTGTGATATCGCAATCAATAAAGACCTCGCAACTTTTGATCATGTGATGGCAGCCAACCATGGATCTCAACCATCGGCAATCATGTTCATTCAACACAGTCGCCAGCCTTGTTATTAACCATCAAGCACCTTTCTACCGATATTATAACATCTTCATTGATTTAAAACATGTGCATCTTATAACTGCTTTAGTAACCCGCGGCATAATGTATTAAAGATGCATCAAAGTATTTATCATTCTTTCAGGCTTCACTAGATGAGACACGTGGCACTCGCCTATGATATCACAATCAACAAAGATAGTGTGGTGGGGTCATCGCGGGATGATGGGGAACGGCTGAGATCACACGATGATTGATCTACAACCATTCGAACTTGTCCCTCTGCAAAATAAAAATATTTATTAGGGGAGAGGGCCCTGTAGTCATGCGGGGTCCAATAGTCACTTACTCAATTGTGATGATAATACCTAGTCTTATCACATATTTATACTATATATTGTAAATAAGCAGTCCAAATGTAAATAAAGAAAAAACCAAATGTTGATAAAAAATGGACCCATACTTGAACACATGAGAACCTCTAAATGTTATATGAAAAAAACATAAATACATTCATGAAGAAGTGAAATAAGTATTTTTTTGTTTCAAATAAAATATCACAACTCTCCACTATAAGTATATCATTTAAAAAATAAAATGCTCATTTAATAAAATAAGACACTCATTTAAACAAGTATTGTTATCATAGTGAAAAAATATTGTTCTTATGTGTACAACAATTGGGGTAGCAATGTACAACCATTGGATAATTTTATATTAATAGTTTGTCCTATCACAAATATAAAAGGTGAGCACAATGAATAACATGTATTTTCCCATTAATGTGAAGGATTTTCATTAAGTTTTAGTATTCAACTATTGGTCCATTTTTGTTCAATATAAGTTGTATTTTAAATAATTATGTGTTTTTTTATAACAAATAGATTTTTTGTG
Organism: Sequoia sempervirens; assembly: GCA_007258455.2. Classification (NCBI taxonomy): domain Eukaryota; kingdom Viridiplantae; phylum Streptophyta; class Pinopsida; order Cupressales; family Cupressaceae; genus Sequoia; species Sequoia sempervirens. Next base: position 324,347,137 of record VDFB02353493.1, read on the forward strand.
TTCAACTTTTAGTCCATATGTGTTGAATATAAAAGGTAGAGATATCAAAGATTTATCGTTATCAATAAGTATTTGGTCCACTTAGGTTGTATATTAATTTTAATTTAAATAAAAATATCATATTCTACAAGCAACAAATAATATTTTTTTGGTTCAACTATTGGGGGTTCCATGATTAAGTTTTGGTCGAACCTTTAACAAGTCAAATTTTAGACACTTCTCAAAAGATTTTCCGATGTGGCGAGTTGCATGATGAGTCATACCTCATAACCTTAGTTATAGATAAATAAGAGACCAGTCTACATTTCAAAAAAAAAAAACAAAGGTTCTACGATATTCTAGTCAATTGCTACATGCTGAGAAAGTTAGCCTGCACGACTATTGGGCCCTCTCCCCTAAAGTAATAAGGGGACATCACTATGCCAATGACAAATAATGACATAAGTTTTTTTAACGAGGGAACACAGGACCAACAAAATACTTAGGAAAAATAAAGTCAAGCAAAGGAAATAAAATGATAAAACAAAAGGGGGCCGAGTCTAGACGAAGCAATGGGGCTTAAATCGTTTTAAAGCCTTCCCAAAAAGTAATGGCCAAATAGATCCCATCCAAGGTGTAAGATGAACACTAGGGTTTTACATGAAGAGGAAGGTAAAACCCCAACCTTAGGCTTTTCCCAAATACCATAGATTACCAGAGACACAAGGCAAGATAAAATAGAATACAGAGAATAAAAATTTGAAGTTCCATAACTACCCATAACCATAAACCCTAAAACATTAATCCTTAACCCTTAAACCCTCTACCCTCTCTCTCTATCTCAAGTCTCTCCCTCCTACCCCCTCTCCCTCTCTCAGCTCTCTATCTCTCTCACTCCCTCTATCTTTCTCCCCTCTACCCTAAACCATAAACCCTTAACCCTTAAAATCTAAACCCTTAAACCCTCTACCCTCTACGTTTAACCCTCTACCCCTTATCTCTCTCCCACTCCCTCCCTCTTTCCCTCTCTCTCTCAAGTCTCACCCTCCTGCCCTCTCCCTCTCTCGGTCTCTCTCTCTCTCTCTCTCACTCCCTCTTATCTCCCTCCCCTCTACCCTTAACCCTCTACCTTCTATCTCTCTCCCACTCCCTCCCTCTCTCTCTCACTGAATCCCTATATCTCTTTCCCCTCTACCCATAACCCTAAACCCTTAACCCTTAACCCTTAACCCTTAACCCTAAACCCTTAAACCCTCTACCCTCTACCCTTAACCCTATCTCCCTCTATCTCTCTCCCACTCCTCCCTCTCTCTATCAAATCTCTCCCTCCTAGCACCAATCCCTCTCTTAGGCATCTCTCTCTCACTCACTCAGTCACTCTATCTCAAGTTAGGTCTCTCTCTCACTCACATACTCCCTCTATCTATCTTCCCTCTACCATTAACCCTAAACCCAAAACCCTTAAACCATCTACCCTCTACCCTTAACCCCCCTCCCTCTATCTCTCTTCCCTCTCTCCCTCTCTCTCTCTCAAGTATCTCCATCCCTACCCCCTCTCTCCCTCTCTTAGGTGTCTCTCTCGATCCACTCCACTCCCTCTATCTCTCTGCATTTTAACCCATGGCCACAAACCCTAAGCGGCAAACCCTCTACCCTTAACCCTCCTTCCTTTATCTCTCTCTCTCTCAAGTCTTTCCCTCCTAGCACCACTCCTCTCACAGGATCTCTCACTCCTCACTCACTCCACTCCCACTCTATCTCAGGTCTCTCCTCTAACCCTTCTCCTCTCTTAGTTCTTTCTCTCTTACTCCCCTCCCACTCCCTCCATACCACTCCCTCCACCCCATGGCCTAAACCCTTAAACCATATGCCCTCTGCCCATGCCTTCCCTCCCTCCTATCTCTCTACCACTCCCTCCTCTCTCTCTCTCAAGAGTATCTTCAATGGCTCCTACCCCTCTCCTTTCTTGGGTCTCTCTCTCACTCCCTCCTCTATCTCTCCCCTCTACCCATAACCCTAAACCCTAAACCCTTAACCCTTAGCCTTAAACCCTTAAACCCTCTACCCTCTACCCTTAACCATATCTCCCTCTATCTCTCTCCCAATCCCTCCCTCTCTCTCTATCAGGTCTCTCCCTCCTAGCACCACTCCCTCTCTTAGGCCTCTCTCTCTCTCACTCACTTAGTCACCCTATCTCAAGTCTCACCACCTCCCTGCTGTCCCTCTCTTGGGTCCTCTCACTCACTCACTATATCTCAAGTATCTCCCTCCTACCCCTTCTCCCTCTCTTAGGTCTTTCTATTACTCACTCCCTCTATCTCTCTCCCCTTTACCCTTAACCCTAAAGCCTTAAACCATCTACCCTCTACCCTTAGCCTCCCTCCCTCTATCTCTCCCACTCCCTCCTCTCTCTCTCTCAGTTATCTTCAATATCCTACCCCCTCTCCCCCTCTTAGGTCTCTCTATCTCTCACTCACTCCCTCTATCTCTCACCCCTTAACCCTAAACCCTCTACCCTCTACCATTAACCCTCCCTTCCTTTATATATATCTCTCTCTTAAGTCTCTCCCTCCTAGCACCACTCCCTCTCTGAGGTCTCTCTCTCACTCACTCACTCACTCAATCTATCTCAAGTCTCTCCCTCCTACCCCTTCTCCCTCTCTTATGTCTTTCTCTCACTCACTCACTCCCTCTATCTCTCTCCCCTCCACCCTTAAACCATCTAACCTCTACCCTTAACCCTCCCTCCCTCTATCTCTCTCCCACTCCCTCCCTCTCTCTCTCAAGAGTGTCTTAAATGTCTACCCCCTCTCCCTCTCTTAGGTCTCTCTCTCACTCACTCACTCACTCAATCCTCTCTCCTTAACCTAGGCCATCGCCCTCCTTCCTTTATCTCCCACTCCCTCCTCTCCTCTCTCTCTCTCTCAATTATCTCCCTCCTACCCCCTCAGCCATGAAGCCCTTAAACCTTCCTATCCTCCTGCCTCAACCTCTTCCCCTCTCCCTTCCCCTCCTCTCTCTCTCTCTCTCTCTCTCTCTCTCTCTCTCTCTCTCTCCCCCTTTTCCTCTCTCTCTCTCTCCATTTTCATCTCTCTCCCTCTCTCTCTCTCTCTTTCCCACCCTCCACCTCCTAATTACTCTTGGGCATATGTGTGCAAAAATTGGATATCCAATTTATAGCTCCAAAAAATCAAATTAGATATTAGACACAAATTGGATATCCAAAACAAATCGGATATCTGATTTGTAGTACTTTGGCTTGGGCATTGCTATGGAGCAATGTACTAACACCCAACCCAAAAAAAAGTCAATTCAGGATTTTCGCATTTTTTGGCGAGTTCAAAACGCTACTTTTTTCATGTTGCAACTTTTTGGCCCATCATGATCCTGCACATACTCAGGTCTAAATCAAGTATTTTTTATTGCTAAGGTGGATCACTCCTTTCTTTGAAGGCCATACACTTATGATTGGGTCAAGTGTTCTTTTCTTTAGAAAATTCCTATTCCTTTTGATAGGTTAATTATGGATTTGATTAGATGGGTGTAGGCACTTATTTCAAAATATCTTTATGAAAGAGTATATTGGCATGGGGAGATTAAATAAGTTTGTATTCCAATTTAAAGGAAACTACAAATAATGGAAACAAATTCTTTCAACACATAAACTATTAGCATGTAGTATTGATTAAAATGAAAAAGCTTACTCTATATTAGTTAGGATGCACAACTAAGAAAATGATCTAAAATGACTTATTTATCCTAGAGGAACTAAGTATATAGTATACAAAGAAAACCAACAAACCCACAACTACCCCTATTTTGAAGGAGTTTAGTTTTATCCCCTTCCTAATCTCGCTAATATTGTCTAATTATTTTAAAGGGATGAAGGGTCATAACACAACTTTATTCAACCCAATAAATAATTTGGTTAATGAAACTTGACAAAAGCAACAAAAAAATTGCTACATTTGGCATTTCATGTTGAATGAAGAGTGGTGACAATAATCTACTTATAGTTTAATAAAACACTATTTTTATAAGAAGGATTGACATTAGAAAGATAAGTGTTACTTATAGTTTAATAAAACACTATTATAGTTTTACCAACATATACTATTGTATGCTTGCATGGCTTCTTAATTTATATATGGGGAGATAGAGATAGATGGGGAGAGAAAGAGAGAGAGTTAGAGATATATGGGAAGAGAAAGAGAGATGGAGATATATGGGAAGAGCAAGGAAGAGAAGTGGAGATAGAGAGTTGATGGATAGGGGGGATAGGGAGGGAGAGATGGTAAGAGATAGAGAGGGGGAGATAGAGAGGGGGAGGGAGAGAAAGGGATATAGATAGAAAGAGATAGAGAGAGGAGTGAGAGGGAGATAAAAAGATAAATAGAGATGTAGATATAGAGTAGGAGAGATGGAGGGAGAGATGGAGTGAATGGAGAGAGAAAGGATGGGAGAGGGAGAATATCAATAGATAGAGGGGAAGAGGGAGTGACATAGATAGTGGGAGATATAGAGATATAGAGAGTGATGGAGAGATATATCAATCACCCTCCCTATATCTCTATCTATTCATCCTTATCTCTTTATCTCTCTACCTCTCTCTATCTCTTTGTCTCCCTTTCTATTTGTATGTTTGTCATTATCTCCCTCTCTCTATATATTTTCTTCCCTATATTTATCTTTGTCTCCTTAAGTGTGCAATGGGTACATTGAATAGGTCTTAAAGGAGAATTATCATATCTTTAATCAAATGGCATGCTACCTTGAGCATAACTCCCCAAGGACACATGCCATCCTTGGATTGTTGACATGAAACAACCAATCAAAATTTAGTTTCTCTCTCTCATATTAATATATATTACTATTATATTAAATATATATTATATTAATTATATTTTGTATTATATAAAAATATACTTATTATTAATTATTAATTATAATAATTTTATACGTATTTAATAATTTTGTTAAAGAATATAATATATAATTATAATAAGTTGAATAATTATATTATTTATTATGTAAAATATAGCTAATATATACTTAACTATATTGTAGAATATTAAAACCTAGCTAAATGGTGCCAAAATTTTCAACTTAATTAACATATTGTAAAACCTAACAAAACTAGGTTGTAGCTTTTCAAATTAGAGAAGTGAAAGGTCAATACCAACGTCGAGGAAGAGTTTGGAGTAGTGAAAACAAGGTCAATGCCAGCACTGAGGAATATTTTGGAGTAGTGAAAACAAGGTCAATGTCAACACTGAGGAAGAGTTTGTAGTGAAAACAAGGTCAATGCTAGTGTCGAGGAAGAGTTTGGAGTTAAAACAAGGTCAATACCAATGCCGACGAAGAGTTTGGAGGAGTGAAAACAAGGTCAATATCAGCGCCGAGGAAGAGTTTGGAGAAGTGAAAACAAGGTCAATACCAGCGCTGAGGAAGAGTTTAGAGTTAAAACAAGGTCAATACTAGTGCCAACAAAGAGTTTGGAGGAGTGAAAACAAGGTCAATATCAGCGCCGAGGAAGAGTTTGGAGGAGTGAAAACAAGGTCAATACTAACTGCAAGGATGAGGTTGAGGGCACTTAGGGAAAATCGACAACCAAGGGGCAATGAGTACTGTAAGTTTGGCACCTCCATTCTCTTTAACCTTCAATTTTCATGCCTAGTTTCCAAAGTTATTCTCGTACATTTGCACCTCCATTCTCTTAAAATGGTATAAGATAAGACAAAAAATAAAATAGTTTAGTCTTTCACATTTTTATCGACCAGCCTCAGGTCTTGGCAAAACTCCCATAATCTACCCACATCTTGGTTGAGGTCTAAGATTTCATCACACATAGCCTTCATCGCATGAGTCTGAAGCAATTGTAGACTTAGCCCAAGTATATGCTAGGCTAAGGTAGATCTAATGAATAGATATAGAAGCATAAAATTCTTATTTAATACCTCCACCACAAACATATGCAAGGTGTTGGTTGTTTTACGATAAGCAAGTTGATCTTCTAATCTACCTATGGAATTGCCAATTCCAATAAAGGGTAGCTCGAAGGACCTGGACCAACTGACAAGGATTTCAAAGACCTCCTACACTTTGGGCTCTGCAAGACTCAGGAGGGTGATCCCTTAATGCGTTTACAACATCTACACCATCATCATAAACAACATTAACAACAACAAATAATCTCATTTAATAGCTCAACATAATAGGATAATACTGAATAGAATTCATTGTTTATCAATAATATCAACTATTTAGAGCATGAGATAACTACAACATTTCACAGTATAAGATAGTCATTGATTTGCAATTTTTAGCAAGCTTTAGGTAAAGGAAAAAAAATACTGAACCATATGAATAAGTACAACTTAGATCAATGCCATATATCCATTGGAGGAGTCAAATTTATAAGCATCTAAGGGTTTATGACAAATTTAACACATAACATATAAGATCCTTGATAACATTATTTACAATCTCATCAAATGTATTATAACCCAATACTCCTTATCAAATCCTTATACAAAACATATCCACCTACAATCTCATTCAAGCATTTTAATTAATTCCTTGAATTGAAGCTAAAACAAGAATCATACACACCACAACAATGAGATGAACGAAACAACCCTTGATCATTTTATTCAAAATTCAGATATGCTTGTACAATGGAGAGACATGAGTTTAAATTAATCATATCAATTCAAATGCTAGTATTGTCATAAAACATCAAATCCCTATGAATTCAAAACCGACTACAAAATGACTCAAAACCTAAATTGCATTTTCCCTAAAACCATCAAACTTTACAATTTTCTCTACAATTTCATCTAGAATCGACAAAAAATATCTAACTTGCTAACCTGTACTTTTGGCCTTGAAATCCTTTTTATAGAAAAAGGAGAAAACAAGCATCGGGCCAAAAAGCACACGTGTCACCAGCCAATTGGACCGCCTTGTGATATTCCAAAAATTTGTTACAACAACAATCTCCCTAGAGAATCTTCTTGTTCATCGTGCCCACTGAGAATGGTTGATGTAGCAACAAAAAACTTCAAGAATTCCACACCTAGACTATCACCAAAAAACAAAATTGGAATCTATTGTAACTGTAATAGCTAATTTTTCAACCGTTAGCAGCCTACTCCTTTTCACTCTTCCTCAGTTAAATATAAATTTACCCATTTCTGGCACTCTTCATCAGTTGGCCAATGAAAATTGATCACCTCATTCACCTTGACACTATAAGGTTTGTACTTAACTACCACCTAATTCACTTCTCTTTCAAAAGACTCCAAGAATGAGCTGATGCTAATGATTTTGTCCATACAGCTCACCAACAAATCATAATCTAAGTTACCCTGTTTTTGAGGGTTTTGTAGTCCAAACATGATATAAAGGGGCTCTTACACTTTTGTGATTACTGTAGCTTGTGTAAGAGGCCCCATGGATACCGTTGTAATTGTAGGATGCATGAATAGGGCATAGGATGAGAAATAAAGAAGGTATAGTTGTTGTCCTCAATAGTTTTGTGAAGAAAAGCATGTGAAATGAGAGGTTCAAGCCTAAGTTTCAACAAAATATGTATGGGAGATCTAATTTTATGAATTTTTATCCATGTGCAGACCTAATGGGTTGTTTCTGAACACTAAATATAAATGATATACATACACACACACACATATATATATATGTATGTATGTGTGTATGTATATGTAGTTTTAAATGTAAATGTAAATGTATTTACTGGATGCTCTCCTAAAACAATAAATGCAACATATCATTAAAGAAATCTATATCTATGTATATAAATGTGTATTTCTAAATGCAAGTGTAAATGCAAAGAGCATATGGTTTTATAGATTTATAGATACAACATATCCATAAATTAATGTAATTGAAATTCTAAAGTTTTCAACACATATAATATGAAATCGATCAAACTATTAAACTACATAAGAAATAAATGAAAACATTAAATGCATATGTATGTGTATTTGTAAATGTAAGTGTAAAATAAATAAGAATAATGAAAATTATAAAAGAATACAAGGAAATGTCTCCATCCTTCTTGGTAGTGATAACCACCTCCACACACAACCCTTAAAAATTATGAATAGAGGAATATAATCTTTGAAGAACTCAAATTTGATTCTCTCCTACCTAATACAATTAGTCATTTTATCCTTACAAACATTTATAGTAATTACTAGAGGCCAATAGACCAATTCTTCATAATAGAAGAATTTGATCATACTTTTCCAATGATAGCATTATGAGAAAACCTTAGGTTAAATGAATAATTCCTAGCTAAGTTCCTTAAATCATGTCCAACCATATAAGAGAAGACCACTGCTATGTCTAGCTAGATACCATGGAGAAAGGATCTTTGGGCTCTTTCATCAATCATCCTACCTTAAAACATACCAAAAGTCTCCTAGCCATTAGACATAGGAAGATTTAAGATGACTTAAGAAAAAATTATTGTCAAAGCATAAACTTATGATGACTTAACCAGGCAGTACACACTCCCTCCCCGTTAACCACTTAGACATATGGAAATTAAATGTAAATTTTCTGCTATTTTTAGTCATGTAGGTGTCCAACAAACCACTTGGTGGTGTTTCCCTTCAAGTTTATTTACTTTAATGAAGAGAAAAAGTCATTTGATTACAATTAGAGAATACATTTGAGGCCTTGGTTGTGTAGCTGGTGGATCATAGTCACATTTAACACTTGTTACAAATTTTGGGAGTTAAAACGTTAAGTAAATTTGATTTGTGATGGACACATTTGGACGGTAGTAACAATAACTTGCAATCTATAAAGACTTGATTACCTTATAACCTATGAAATTCTAGCAATGAAATGATAGATTAATCATAATGTCACCTTAGGATCACATCACCACGAAAGAACTTCATCCAACATCCTTATGAGTGTAGGTACCACCAAATAGGTATTTGTCATATTTTTCTTCCTCAAGCGAGGGAAATTCAGGAAGAGAAGAGGAAAGTGAGACATGTAGTATGTCTAAAAGAGGGAGATCAACTAGAGGTCAAAAGATTAGAAGAAATTTGTGTAAACACATGGAATTTTTTCTTGCTGAAGGGGGGTCATGTTCTTATGATGATGAGAGCATAGGCAATGTCAAGGTACCCTTGAGGTACAAACATCTACAAAAACAATGGGTACCCAAGGAACTTCCTCCAATAAACATTGATTTTTGTGTCAATGAGAGGACATATCGCATAGCACCATCATCATTACATGGTTTGGGCCTATTTTGAATGGACAACATAAAGGTCTGTTATGACAAAGTTACTAAATTGATGGAGTATGTCGGAACCTATTACAGTTACAAAGATTGGATGCACCTAGTTTGATATACATGAATTATGCGTAGGTATGCACTGTCAACAAATTATATACAGCTAAAAGATAAGGATCAAATAAAGGAGTGACTATGTACATTGATGGAAGGCCAAGAGCATTGGGGAATATTGTAGGGTTTATAAATAGTACATGACCTGGATCAACAAATAAGCAACCCAATTGCATATTTGAGGCACGCGAGGGAAACTGTGTATTCGTATGTGTGATAAAATCAATAACTACATGGGAAGAGTTGCTAATCAATTACAATTTGAATCGCTTATTTACAAACACAATTATTATGGGGGTGGTACGTACTATGTACCATTTTACCCAACCTCCAATTAATGACTCCAATATACCATTTTATTCTTATGTTTTTTTTGTAAGTCTATTGGTTGCATTTCGGTAATATTTTTTTATATTTAATTTTTGTCATAGAAGGACATTGATCGTACGGAGAAGGCTCTGGCCCAGAGCACAGATCGCAATTTATCTTCAGGAACTTCTACATGACAATTTTACCTCATTGTAATTGTACAAATTAGATACGAGCAAAATGGTTTATTATTATGTTGTTTTGATAATTTTATTGGGTTAATTTCAATAATGTTTTTTAATATTCTTGTTGCAATCAACTGATCGGGGAAAGGCACCAGCAATAGGAGAGCATCCATAGGGAGGTGCAGTCAATATTATGTGATGATGACATCGCTTATTCAACAAACCCTCTCGATATGATAAGGAAGACCCAAAAAAAATGCAATGAAAAAATTCTTAAGTTCTTATTCATAGTGCCTCAAACAGATGAGATAAGAGAGAGGGTTAAAATATTGACTGAGAGATCACAAAACTTGCAAGTAAGTTTTCATGAGGTCTTTAATTATAACATAAGTTCATTCATGGTTTTATATTTTGTACTCTTTTATGTTATGAACTAAAATATGTATTTTTTTACAAGATTTTTTGTGTCCTCATGATGCTCCTGGCCATGATCAAGGTATTGCAACTGCTTCCCAAGGAGTAGGGGTTGGTACAAGTGTTCATCCTAATCTTCCTGTGCATACATCACATCATCTAACCCCATCATCTGTGACTATATTTTCGTCTAAAATTTTGGATACACATACCATGCAAGCATCCGTTAGTGCACCCTCTAGCAACAGACACATGCCAAAACATGCGTTAGGATATGTACCTGGGGATGTAGAGGCCACTAGTACTAGTGAAATTTTAGCAACATTTCCTAGATCTTCTCGTATTACTAGTATAGGAACATTTTCGGTCACATTTGTGGTGACTGAAGATTTTGTTCCCATTCAGATAGAGAAGATCCCAGGTACTTTAAAATATTTTAATTATTATTATATATAATCCAATTGAAATTTACTTATTGATCGCTCTTTTTAGACTATTGATCCCATGATCATTTTGCAGGAAATGATGTTTTTTTATAAACATCTAAGTGATATTACATTGGAGCTCTTTGGTCCAACCATACGTACATGGTGGAATGCCCAAAATCAAGATTTAAAAGATGAGCTCATTAACTGTTTAGTTGTGCTCTTTGGTGATAAAACATTCAACCAAACCAAAGTCCTTAACAAAGTTGGTACCTATCTAAAGTATGTGAGGGACAAATATAGGTCACATTTAGAGAAGAACAAAAAGTATGAGCATCCCCCCATGATTTTGGAGAGGGAGTGGAAGGACCTGGTGTCAAATGGAAAGGAGAAGGCTAAAAAGAAAAAAGGAAAGACACCACTGGGCCAAGGAAGGTATGTGATACTATCAACAATGTAATTATATATTGATTACTCTTTCCTTTTACATAATCTAACATATTTCAAACTTTTCATAAGCTACCCGACACATTGAAGGCAACAAAGGCAAGAGTAGAAAAACATGGGCAATACAAACTTGGCTCTGGTGGTTATATGAAATTAGCCACACGAATTGTAAGTATCAATAAATGAAATATTGTATCCAAATAATAAAATGAAAACAATTTTGGTTTTATCACACCATAGAAGCAAAATTCATGATCTTATGCAAAAACGTAGGGTTTTGAATTCAACAAAGTTCCCACAGAAGATGACCTAAAGATTGCCTTCTAGCAAGGCTATGGAGTCGTGGCTGAACACCTAAGAGTCTTGACTGGGAAAACACGATCTTCCATTGCATCCAACACGCAAGTAAAAAAACTCAATCAAGTTTATTTAAAATTGAATACATGTGCAATCTATTCAATATGAATTTCCACCATAAAGTAATTACATGCCTATTTGTTTTAAACATTCAAGCAATGATAATACTACACATGACATTGGAATGCAGCCTGGTGAGGGTGGAGCACAACCTATAGATGAAGGTCATGGTGTGCATCCCAGTACTTTAGAGCATGTAGAGTGTGATCAACATTTTAAGCATGATCAAGCTAGAGAAGATTAAGAACATGATGTGGCCCCATCAGGTAAAGAGAACCACTCTAAAGTTCTTTTAAACATATTTAATTTCAATTGGTGTATTAATTAATGTAACCTTTTGTGTTTCAATTTTAGAGCATATAGAGCGTGATCAACATGTTGAGCATGATCAGGCTAGAGAAGATCAAGAACATGATGTGGCCCCATCAGGTAAAGAGGACCACTCTCATGTTCTCTTAAACACATTTAATTTCAATTGGTGTATTAATTAATGTAACCTTTCATGTTTCAACTATAGATCAGGATTTAGAGGGTGTTCAACATGTTGAGCATGAGTCTATAATAGAAGTTCAAGAACATGATCTGGACCCATCAGGTAAAGAGAACCACTCTAATGTTCTTTTAATTAATGAAATACTTATAATATAAAAAACATATTAGTTTAACATTTCTTTGTTATTAATGAGACCCAGTGGCGTCCACTTCATGAAGCGGATGACTAGGCATACATTAAGATCAGAGCGAAAGAACAACTAAAGGGGAAAGATGATTTAGAAAATGATACTCCACTTCAGTTTTAGCTTTAAAAATAAACAAAAAAAAAAGTGATTGTAATCATACCATGACAACCATATTTTTATAATATGTAAAAACTGAAAGAATGAATATTATATGTTAATGAATGAATGTGAATATGTTAATTAATTAATGTTATATGTTAATGAATGAATGTTATATGTTATTAATGGATGAATGAATGTTATATGTTATTAATGGATGAATGAATGAACGTTATATGTTATTAATGGATGAATGAATTATTAATGTTATATGATTGGGTATGAGGAATTGAGAGTGATGTGAGGGGGGGAGGGGAGAGGCCAAATGAGCTTCCACCGTCACTTGGTTGGTCCTATTAAGTAGATAATATTAAACTATTCTTGAAACAAAGAGAAGCTCAATAAGGTAATGCACTTTTCAATATAAGAAATGCATCATTTGAAGCATCAAACCAATATGCAAAGATGAAATAAACTGCTAACTTTTCACTATGGTGGCAGAAAAATGATTCTTTATACCCTAAATCCATGCTCTGCATCATAATTTGAAGTTGTTTCCATTCCAATGTTCTGAGTTTAGTTTGTTTTTATGGCTTTGTATGAATACCGCATTGTGTTGTGTGTGGATTTAGTTTCAAAGCTTTGTTTCTTCTATTTTTAGTGGTGACATAACTCTAAAATTTGAATTTTGTGCACAATAGGTTAGTGGAAAAATTGGCAGGTCTGAAGGGTTTAGAGGCTCGATTGAGATAGATACATGGATATTTGGATCTTGTTGTTGATGGGAGGCTTCCACTTAACCATCAAATTTTGTACCATTTGCAGGTATGCAAAAGTTTCTCTACTTACATTCATTCTTGATCATAAATATTGTAAATGATATTAATGCTTCAAACTTAAGATTTGTTTCATTGTTATAATGATAAAAACGTTATACTTTGCTATACATTCAAGCATTTTATTTCCCCCTACCCTTTTCTCTCTCCTCCCTCCTTTTAAGAATTTTCTTTGTCATAAAAGATTCACATTTCTGTCTCATTTACACAAATTTATCTGAAGCACTAGGAGTGAATAAAGATATGTAAAAGATGATGGATTATGTTTAAACAACAACTTTCCATCTTATAGCTAATTAAATCCTTAATATTTGAATAGTTTAGAGCTCGAATAATGCTTGTATATGCATGTGTAGAAATAAGGGAGCCTATGTGAAGATTGAAATTTAAAACATCACTTTGGTATTTTTCCTTAGGTAGTGAAATGATATTTTGAGTAATACAAACCTACACACACATTGATATTTTTTGGCATTGCATTGAGGAATTTTTTTTCTTTGATACCCACCCTCGACTAGACATGGAGGTATATAATATTGGTATCTAGGTCTATTCTATAAGTAGTTAATTTCACAAAGGAAGACTAAAATCTTCTTAATGTCCTATGTCAAGTGTGAAAGCATATGAATCACTTGTTAGGGTTAGAGATGGCAGATCTAACAATTAAATATAGATTTAATCAACAAAAATAGAGAAACTAAAACATGCACAGAATAAATCATAACACAGAATTTAACATGGTTCACCCAATCTGGGCTACATCCACCAAACCGCAGCCATCCAATACTTTTATTATCCAGTGAAAAACCTTATTACAATCTTGCGAATAATCGCGTTTTTTATCATTCTGAAATACCCATCCGAACCCCCTTTTTACCAAGCTTAGAAGCTTCCAGATTTTAGGGTTCTACAAAATCGGATTTTTCCTTTTTCATTGATTTTTCCCTTTTTAGAATTGATCCAGCGAAAAGAGCGAGGAAAAAAATTTTTCTCGAGTGCTGCCCACGGAACCCTACCCGGGGCCGGCCCGACCCTAGACCAGATGAGGGCTGAGGGGGACGGGGTGTCTGAATACCATGGGCTATACAATATAGCATGATCGATTAAGCCACATACCAACAATCTCCCACTTGAGTGATCTGGATGACAACCTTTGCAAAATTACAGCTCCCACTTTGAAATAAGTACCTTGGACCTAGCACTTTCTGCCCATACTTGAATTCAACCTTGAAGACCAACTGAAGCTGAAGAGGAGCTCAGCTTCTCCCTTGTCACCGCCTTCATAAACATATCTGCTGGATTGACATCTGTGTGTATCTTGTCCAGCTTGACCTATCCATCCTCCAATACTGACTGAATGAAATGATATCTCAACTGTATGTGTTTTGTTTTAGAATACAAAGCAGAATTCTTTGCAAGATGTATAGCACTCTGGTTGTCTGTAAACAAGTAATTTCCAGCCTGTTGTTTTCCCAACTCCTCCATGAAAAGTTGCAGCCATATCATCTCCTTTGCCGCCTCTGTTGCAGCAACATACTTTGCCTCTGTGGTGGATAAAGCAACCACCTTCTACAATTGAGAAATCCAACTCACTGCTATCCCACCAACTGTAAATATATAATCTGTGGTACTTCGCCTAGTATCTATATCCCCTGCTAAATCTGAGTCAACATAGCCTTTTAAATCAATATTAGAGCCCCCAAAACATAAACAATTATTAGATGTACCTTTCAAATACCTGAGAATCCATTTTACCGCATTCCAATGCTCAACTCGAAGATGACTCAAATACCTGCTAACAACTACAACATGTGCAATATCTGGTCTTGTGCATACAATGGCATACATCAAACTACCTACAGCTGAAGCATATGGTACCTTGGATATTTTTTCTTCCTCCTCTTGTGTCTTTGGACACATATCCTTAGTCAATTTGACATGACTAGGCAAAGGTGTGCTGACAGCTTTTTCATTCTCCATATAAAATCTCTGCAACACCTTTTCAACATAATTAGCCTAAGATAAAAACAATTTTCTATTTTTCCTATCTCTATGAATTTTCATACCAAGGATTTGTATTGCTGCCCCCAAATCCTTCGTAGCAAAAGACTTTGTTAACTATTGTTTCAACTCTCTTATGTGGTCCATGTTAGGCCCAGCTACAAGCATATCATCAACATATAAACACAAAATAATGTAGCTATCATTATCCAACCTCTTAAAATAGACACAATGGTCAGAATTACACCTACTGTAGCCTTGCTCAGCCATAAAACTATCAAATTTCAAATACCATTGCCGAAGTGCTTGCTTCAAGCCATATAAACTTTTATTCAATTTGCACACTAGTTTCTCCTTACCTTTGACCTCAAATTCTTGTGGCTGTTCCATATATATTTCCTCTTCCAAATCACCATGGAGAAATGTTGTTTTAACATCAAGCTGTTCTAAATGCAAATCTTCAGCAGCCACAATACAAACAATACGAATAGAAGTCATTTTAACAACAGGAGAAAAAATCTCATCAAAATCAATACCCTTTTTCTGTGCAAATCCCTTTACAACTAATCTGGCTTTAAATATTTTCTTACCTCCATCCCTCCTCTTTGGCTGGCAGTATTTGTTTGGTAAATCCTTTTTTACTTGAGGGGCAACTTAAATCCAAGTCGATTTTTCAGTAAGGAGTCCATTTCTTCTTCCATTCCATGATCCCACTGAACCTTGGTATCCACCCGCATAGCTTCATCATAATATTCTGGTTCACCAGCATTAGTTAACAAAATAGTATACAAAGAGGGAGAGAATCTTTTTGGAGGTCTACTTATCCTTGAAGATCGTTTAACAAGAGTTTGTGGTATTTTTTGTTGTTGTTGTTGCCTAGCATGAGGAACCACTGAAACATCATTGTTTGGAGAATATCATCCAACACTACATAATCATTTTCTTTCTTCTCATGCTGCAGCAACAGATCTTTGTACAACACTTTTTCATTGAATATGACATCCCTGCTTCTCACAATTTTCTGATTTTCAAAATCCCAAAGCCTATAACCAAATTCATCGATGCCATATCTAACAAATACACATTTTTTTGATTTTGCATCAAACTTGGTTCTATTTTCAGAATCTACATGTGCAAATGCTTCACAACCGAAGGTTTTTAGAACAGAATAACTCACCTTCTTACCTTTCCATGCTTCCTCTGGAATACCACAACCCAGAGGATTAGAAGAACCTCTGTTGATTAAATAAACAGTAGTGTTTATAGTCTCTGCCCACATTTTTAAAGGCAGCCCAGCATGCAATCTCATTGTCCGTGCATGCTCCATTATTGTCCTATTCATGCGCTCAGCCACTCCATTTTCCTGTGGAGTCCTTGGAACCGTTTTCTGCCTACGAATACTATTAGAGGAACAATAATCTTCAAACTCTTTACTGCAATACTCACCACCATTATCAGATCTGAGACATTTTAACCTTTTTCCTGTCTCATTCTCTTAAACTGCCATTTTGAAAGTTTCGATACATCCAGTTTACGCCTGAAATAAATCCATACCTTTCTAGTTGCATCATCAATGAATGTAACATATCTGAGAACCACCAGAGGATATGCGAGTTGGTCCCCATACATCTGATGCACAAGCTCCAATTTCTCATCTTTCTTTTTTGCTTCCCATCCTTAACTCTCTTTTGTTTTCCATACACACAACTTTCCATCCATATTAACACATTTTAGAACGGTAAAACATTATTTGAATGAAGTACTTTCATACCTTTTGCACTCATATGCCCAAGTCTATTATGCCACAGTGCTGATTCAGAGTCCACAGCAACTGTATGATCTTCTACTTGCTTAACTGCAGCAACTGTTCCTAAACATTAACCCTTTTCCGTAACAATTAAAGTAGAAGGAACAGTATGACCTATACAAAGATATAAGGTACCTACTTTCACACCTTTTGCTACTACTAAGGCACCCTTTGTGACCTTCCAATTTTTATCACTAAATGTAACAACACAACCTTCATCATCTAGTTGCCCTGCTGAAATTAAATTTCTGCTTAACTTTAGAACATGCCTTACCTCACGTAGTAGCCAATGATTCCCATTATGCAACTTAATCTTGATTCTTCCCTTTCCAACAATCTGACAGGGTTCATTATCTCCTAAATAAACCAGCCCAAAATCCCCTTGGACATAATCAAGAAAATAACTTCTATGGGGGGTAGCATGAAATGAAGCCCCTGAATCTAATACCCAAGAATCATCAGCATTATCAAGGGAAAGAATCAAAGCATCCTCATCAGATTTATTACTTACCACATTTGCCTCTTTGCTTCCTTCCTTGTTGTCTCCATCTTTATTTTTTCGAGACCAACAATCTTTCTTCAAATGACCTAGCTTACCCGCGAGTACCAGTAAATCCCTCTTGTCTCTAGATTGGGACCTTTTGTCCTTGATTTTCCTCGTGACTTCCCGCGATTTCGGTTGTTCCTCTCTCCTTTGTTGCCTTTGCTTTCGCATTCAAAACACTGCCTAATGTGGATGTTCCACGAGCTTTTCCTACAAATTTTCTCGCTCAAAATAACACCAACAACATCATCAAACTTCAATGTATTCGAACCAGAAATAGAATTGCTAAAGACCATTACCAAGCTATTCCAGCTTTCAGGCAAAGAACACATAATCAAAAGAGCCCTAACTTCTTCATCAAAGTTTACTTTTACAAAATTTAATTGACTGGTGACCATATTAAACTCATTCAAATGATCAAGAATGACCCACCTTCTACCATTTTCATATTAAATAAACGCTTCATAAGAAATACCTTATTCGAAGCGGAAGGCTTTTCATATAACTTCGCCAGGGTTTCCATCAACTCTTGAGTTGTCTTTGCTATTGTAATATTAAACGCCACCGATTGTGCCAGGCATAGACGAATACTACCAAGAGCCTTTCTATCCAAGATCTCCCAGTCCTCATCTGACATTGCTACACATTTCTTGGCTTTCCCTTCCAATGGCTGCCATAAATCCTTCTGATAAAGATAGTCCTCCATCTGCATCTTCCATAACTGATAGTTCTGCCCATTAAACTTCTCAACCTTCTTACCCTCGTCTGCCATTGCTCCCACTCAACCGTGAGACTCCCATTCAGCCGTGAGACTTTCCTACAGACGATAATCAAAACACAACTCGCTCTAATACCACTTGTTAGGGTTAGAGATGGCAGATCTAACAATTAAATGCAGATTTAATCAACAAAAATAGAGAAACTAAAACATGCACAGAATAAATCATAACATAGAATTTAACGTGGTTCACCCAATCTGGGCTACATCCACCAAACCACAGCCATCCAATACTTTAATTATCCAGTGAAAAACCTTATTACAATCTTGCGAATAATTGTGTTTTTCATCATTCTGAAATACCCATCCAAACCCCCTTTTTACCAAGCTTAGAAGCTTCCAGATTTTAGGGTTCTACAAAATCGAATTTTTCTTTTTTCATTGATTTTTCCCTTTTTCGGTGATCACGCAAAAAAGTAGGAAGAAAATTTTTCTCTGGGGCTGCCGCCCCTGAACCCCGGTGAGGACGGGGGGCCAGGGTGTACAGAATACCATGGGCTATACAGTATAGCATGATCAGTCGCCACATACCAACATCACTTGCTGAAGGCACCATTTTGTATTCATCCAAAAACTGGTTTGTTCTTTTTTGTATGTTTCTTGCATGTATTTTTTTAAGCTCTAGAGATGTAGCTCAGCTCTTTCCTTTGCACTTTTCATCTATTTTGATGATTACAGTAGATTGTCCTCTTATTTTTTCATGTATATCTATTTGTAACATTATTTTCTACCAATCAATTTGCAAACCAGTCACATATTAAGGACCATTTCACTAGCTTTTAGTCATCCATTACTTCATATGTTGCAGGTTGTGTCTGTGTGCCAATAAATCTTGATGATTGTAAGAACTTTAATCCTACAAGTGTACCCAATCTTTTTCAAGTAAAAGTCTTACCTTATTTTATAGTACATTAAATGGTTAATTGAAGGTGCTTCTTTAGATTTGAGATAGTTGAACCCTAGATTAAAACATGGTATTAGATGGGCAGTATAATGATAAAACTGAGATCATGTTAGCTCTCAAAAATATAGGTATGAATAGCTCGAGAGGTTTCCAATCTCTTGATACATTCCAAGGTAACGAACAAGGCCAAATGGTTTGAACCTTCTTCTCTTCAGGTGCTACCAGACCTAAGCGGGTATGCCTGTGTGAATGAGGCAGACTTAAAGTTGTATGACTTGATTGATTTGATGGATCTATTACAATGGCACAAAGTGTAATAGATGAAAGTTTGATGAATGCTCCTATTCCTAATATTGAACTTGAAATGTGAATGTTTTTTAATAAAGATTTTATAGAATTCTAAAATGGAATTGGTGTGACCAGTGCCTACTTTTGTTGGGCTAATGGAGTTAAGAGGTAAATGATATGTTTTTCCCCTTTTGGCTTAACTCTAGTTGCTAGGCACTTTGAGAATGAGGTTCTATGACTGACATAAAACTTCACTAAATTTATGACTTGCATAAATTGTGCTAGAATATTTTCTTACTAGGTTCTTCTTCAATTATCCAAAAGAAATCTTTAAATCATTGTGATTCATCCAAAAGAATTTAAATCTAACTTGTAGACACCAATTGATTAACTCACACAAAATGAGAATGCATTTTGATAAATTATAAATATACTCGATATACTGATTTAAATGATTAAAAGACATCAAGTTGGAGACAACTAGATAAAAATGTAAATAATTGTATCACAATAACTGAACACCATGAAAGGATTTCACCAAATTTATGCATTCTTCTCCATTAAATAATTTGAAAAGATTTTACAATATACAACATGATGTTTTATTTCGGCAATAGTTCACCCTAGCCAACTACCTAATCTACTGCTTATTTCTCCTAAAACTTTTGCTGATGATTTTATTTCATCTTACATATATACATTACATTAGGGTAACAAATTTTCACAGCATCCACCTGGAATAATTCTTCTTTTCAATGCAACTCTTCATTGAATTATTTTTGGGAAAATAAAATATTTAATTAATTGCCTTTCAACAAATTAAATATTTTAACCATAATCTTCATTTTGTAATCTTCGTGAAGATCAATTTTAATAATTATCATTTCCTGGAAACTTTGCTTTTTCTCTCATTAAAATAATTACTCGCTTCATGACTCCTTGGGTGAAAATATTCCCCATTTATGTCTCTCAGTTGAAAGATTTCACTAATTTTAATAAATTATTTCTTCAGGTATAATAACTACCCATCCTTTATTTTCATAGGTGAAAAAACTCCACTTCTACGTACAAGTATTTTATATATTTTACCCTTTGTGCATTTGTGGGTAAAATGATTATTTCACCTTATAACTCCCTTAAAAAATAACAAATAAATTATTCATCTTCACCTTCATTGAATAAATCATTTTATTGCTCTGCAATTTCAATATTTTAAATCTATTTTCCATATTCCACTTCCAAGCTGTCGGCGTGACAACCTCCATCGCAGAGACTTTTATTCTTTCCCACCAATTTAAATTCTCTTGCCGATGAAGTGTCCATCGATGTGACATGTGAGATTGGGGAAACTTGAAAAACTTGCTATGACTATAGATGTCACCCTGATGCTTCATTCCAAGGTTTATGCCTATCGATAGATTTAGGGTTTTTTATTTTTTGTCATGTGTGGCGTGAGTCTTTAGAGTAACATCCATCAAAATAATTCAGGTGGAGGTCTCTTGTGCGAAAATTTTGAGGGTTCTTTGTATTGAATTACTGCTCTTGTAACCAAGATCATTATCTCTTGAATCATGTTCAATCATGGTCAAATTTGCAGAGCCCGTGTTTGCCCTAATTTTGAATCTTCTACTGATGAGTTTCCTTTATTTCATCTGAAAATGTGTTCTTATGTGAATCTAATCCTTCTATTTACCTTCGGGTGCAAATTTTCATCATGATTTGGAGAGTCCTTTATTCGTGTAATTGTTAGAAGATCCATCTTAGATTCAAATAACCTTTCCTACAGTGCTCTTTTCTTGTTTAGCATAGACCATGGCCTTTAACTATTGTGGTTCCTATGTAATTATACTTGAATTCTAAAGCACAACACAGCTTATTTATTGTATTCTCATCTATTACCACCCATAGCATAAACCCCAAAAGCATGGAAGTTCGGTTCAAGAAAAAGAATTCCAGTCTGTTGATAATGGCTCGAATGTTGAACATGGATTACACCCTCATTATTTTGGAAAGCCTCTCATTTTATGTGAATCAAATTCAAAAAATGCTTATAGTAGTTTTCCTTCATTTATTAGTTGTTTCACCAATGAAAGTTTTATAATTTGGGCACATGAACAAAATGTCTCCCAATGCATTGTACAGATTACTCAGCCACTACAAATCCTTTGATGAAGAAACTTAGAAGATCAAAACACCATTATCACTTAATACCATCAGGCTTCCTTTTTGTTGTGCTTGAATTGTTCATCTATCGTTTTGTGGAAGATAATACAATATTTCGAGAATCTTCGATGTCTTTGAGAGATGACCCCAATGCTCTAGAAAATTCTACAAATATTTTACCGGAAATGCACATCATAATAGTGGAGGTGCTAACTATATTTTCGTAATGTATGTACATATCCCACATTCTATTTTTCAAATCACTCTCCACATTCCTTATTAGACCTCAAGCCTATCAATATCCCATGGGATTCATGATGAAAAAGCATATCCTTACAGGCAGATAACTACCCACCTCCATCCCACAATTCCATTGGATGGTGACCATTCCCTAACTATTCTTGTATAGATTCATATGTTTAAAAATGAGTTAAAATTCACCGCCTTTTCCTCCAATGGTTAAAATCAACAACACAGATTGCATCTTTTCCATTTTGTGTATTTTCCTATTATTCCCCAAAATATGCTCAGTTGCATAAGGAGTGATAACTATTCCCTCTCATAATTTTGATGTTGAAGCTATATACCTTTTGTCATGTTGCTACCTCACTCCTATTTTATGTGGCAATAGGAATTTGGTCTTTTTCTCAAGTATTTAGAGAAAGCGTTTATCTAAATAATTGTGAGAATACTAGAATCCTCATATTTTGGTAGAAGCATAGAGGATATTGACAAAAATTATCAATTCTATATGTTTGATAGTTTTGAAATATTTTCAACAAATCTATTTTCTGCACAACCTGAAATCTGTTTGTAGTTATTTCACAAACACATCTATACCATTATCTATATTTTGAGCTTCACCTTGTCATATTTGAGCAGATTTTGAGTGCCAAAATCAATTTTTTGAATATGGGAACCTAAAATTTGCATTAAATTTTAGGCTCCAACAGGTCCATTGAACAAAAATTATGAACATAATTTACTAGACTATGAATAGTGTTACAATTATAATTATTTCTTCTTTACCTACCTTTGCATTAATGAAAAAGATAGCAAATATTGGAAGTTCATTACATGTCTCATGTATGTGTTAGTATTTTAATTTTGTTTAAGTTGTTCAAGAGCTTGATTAGGTCAAGAATATGTTCTACAAGCTCTATTCTCTTAACACTCCTCAGCATTTTCCCTACACATTTTCTCTTCAATCCAGACGTTCCTTAACTCCTTCCTTTCTTAGACCTTGGTTGTTCTCAAGTGTAATGTTATTTCTATGCATCTTGCAATCTGTATGTATGATTAGTCATCTCTTATGAAGCATGGATAACCTTTCATGGAATTGTTGTTGCAATTAGACAATTTCCATTGTGAGAATAATCATTTAATTTGTATGGAAGTAAGTCTTTTTCATATTATTTGACTTGGTATTGTAAACTTGTCTTTGCATGATTCTCTTTGGGGGAACAATAGAACTGTGATGATAGGTAGAGTTGTACAACACCATAAATCATTTCGCATTATCAATATATTGCTTATAGAATACTTTGTGTAAGTAAAATGGAATGTGCAATGACAATTGGCCTCGAATTCAAATTTGAATATAAGTACATTATACACAAGAAGATGGTATCTATTCTATGATTTAAAGAACCTCAAAATAAGAAAATTAATAGGTTCCATTTGTTTACTTACTCTAACACGCTTGTTTAATCGGCGAGACCCTCAAAATGTCTTGTTGATAACTAGCAGTGTTCAAAACTCCTAAAGAGGTCATATCGATGTGACATTGGGTATGTCTTTCCAACAAAAGTCATCAGCAATACATGGACTATCAGAGTGAGTTTTCTATCCTATGTCGATGATTGATCTCTCATCAATGGGTTTGCTTCAGTGGTCATCGCCAAGAGTCTTCGCAATGGTACATTTCAATGAATATTTTAAAAAAAATTGCATTGTTTCGTCACAATTTCGATGAAACCCGCTGACGAATCACCGAAAAGGTCTGACGAAGTTGTTATAGTTGTGACGAAGGCTTCATCATAACTCCTTTCCCATTTCATCACAATCTTGACGAAGGCCACTGATGAATCATAGAAAAGGTCTGACAAAGTTGCTTAGCTGCGACGAAGGCTTCGTCATAACTCCTTTCCCATTTCGTCGCAATTTCAATGAAGGCCGCCGATGAATCACAGAAAAGGTCCAACGAAGTTGCTTAGTTGTGACGAATACTTCTTCGTAACTCCTTTCCCATTTCGTTGAAATGGCAACAAACTTCTAGTGTTGTTTCAACGCTTCGAAAGAGCCATTGCAATTTCATTTTGGTTGTAATTCGTTGGTGGATACATGAAGTTTTCATTGATATTCCAATGAACATCCGAGTCATTTTATGATGCCGACGACTGACAAATCTACACCATTATTTCGACATTTAATTCATCGTCAGAATTTCAATGAAAAAATAGCAACAAAATTTTTTTCGTCAATTCATTGATTTTTCAACAAATGTTTGTTGAACGACCAACAAACGTTCGTCGGAAAATGGAGTCAAATTCAGTAGTGTTCTCACCCTATGTCATTGGTATTAATTACCAACCGCCACCTTAAATTTTGGCGCCACACTTCCTATTAATTTAGCATGCTAATAATAGTAGCTATCACCCCATAAAGGGCTCGACCAACAATTCATTATGCCACTCCATTATGACGCATACAAAGGTTTTAAAAGGCATTCATTGATAGTTAAAACTACCACTTAGTGGCTTAAGTCTGTTATAAGATCCAATGTGCCACTAAGATGACCATCACCATGACTTTATTGCCATTTAATATGCCTTATAAAAGGCCTTTGATGGTGGCTTTTACACCCCACGAAGTGTTGGAAATTAAAACATATTTGAATTACCTTATTACATGCTTTCATAAGCATGAGTGATCTACCATTAATATAACAATTATATTATATAATATATATATATATATATATCCATTATATTTATATGTATATATATACTTGATTAAATATCCATTATATATATATATATACTCAATTCTTATATATAAACTTATATATAATATATATTTATTTAATATATTTTAGTGATAGTTAATATGACTTGATATTAATTAAATTGACAAATCGAAGAAACAAAAAAATGATTCATATGATATATTAATTTTTTTCTTTATCAAAATAGAATAGGCCAAAGACTCGACAAGCTTCAACCTAACCTTATGACTCAACCCAACTTAGAAAAAATACAATAATTGACTCAATAGGATTAGGGTACTTACCCAAACTGATTACTTAAACCTACATGAGTGTGTCCTTCAACTCATTTGGCATAAACTTGTTTATTTTTTAAGTCTCCACTCCTCTCTCCATTGATACTCTCCCTCTCCCTCTCCCTCTGGAGGGTAAGAATCTAGTCCTACATTTCACTTAGAAATCTAATCAAATTGTTAGCCTATTATTAATCACATCATCATCATAATCTTAATTCAATAACAATAATAATCATTAAATTTGAAATACATTGTATTGCATTTAATTTCATAAAAAATTCAAATAACATAAATTCATCTTCATATATCAAAACACATTTTAATACAAGTTAAAAGTAATTTGTAAAACAAAATCGAGGTGTAACACAAATAGATGAAGAGATATTTTAAAGATACCTTGAATAGAGGCACAACTCAAACATACCCTTCATACTTTGCGTGCTCTACAAGATCATTGCCTTTTAGATCATGATTCAGGTCTTCAAAAATGTCACGATTCTTTCTCACATAGACATGAGATCCATCACATTGCTTGTCTTCCACACAAACATGAAGAGCTTACAAAAACATGCACTCATAGATCCACAACCTCTACATAATATTATAAAGACATAAAACACAACAAACCAAAATATTTGCATGTATCCTCTATTTTTAATAAAATAACTCACTAGAAAACCAAACAAACACCCAAATTGCATATTGTTCTAATACCATGTAAAATTTACTAGTATCAGTAGGTGTCCACTAACAAAGAGTGGTGGCATGTTAGCTTCCTCAAAACTTGCAAGAGGTGGCGAGTTAACTAGCTCTAACTAAGACTCCTAACTAGTCTTAACACCATGTGTTATAATGCATATATACACTAACATGCACTTCTACAATTAGTAAAAAGAATTGACAACTCTTGTGGTCCCTATGGATCGTAGAGTCTAGTAGCTAGAAATAGTGCTACTCATGGTAGTTGGGCCCAAGCTTCACAAATTCCCGCAGTCTCTTCTCATGGGAAAGGTGCTTTTGGTTGGCCTAACTCAAACAAGCTTCTATGGCTAGAATTGACCATTTCTTCAACCCTTATTCAATAGCCTCTAAATAACCCTCTTAAAGAAGAAGACAATCTCATTGACTCCAAGTCAATCGATGATATTGTCTCTAGAAATATTTGGGACAATTCTAATGACAAAGATCCTCCTCCTCACGGTTTTACTTCAATAGTTTAGTCTTTGTTGAACTTGACTCAATTTATGTCATTTTATCTTTGTATTGAACTTGATCGGGTATGAAAATTTATGAATGTTCCTCTCTATCACTCTTCTTTTAAAAATATTATATTATTTACCTTTATTAATTCACAAGTATTTTTCGTGATTCAAGAACTATAAAATTATGATTTAATCAAAACATCATTAAGAGTATTGATCAAAATTCCAAAATTGGCATTTCTAAGTCAAAAATGTGTAAGGGCAGACCTAAGCCGCAAGCAAGCAATGTCGTGAAATGTCTATCTACTTCCAATCCCTTGAATAAATTAATAAAAATAAATAAAGTGAAAGGGCGAAGTCCAAGCAAACAAAAAAATCAAGATGCAACGGTAAAAAGGAAATTCTAGGAAGAATGTAAGAAGTTCGATCCAATCCTCAAGAAAACAATTAGATATCTAACAGATAATGGAAATTAACAACTTGTAGACCAATCACTCAGTATTATATTTCATGAAGAGGCCATATATCTTATTAACATTAGTGGTTACTGGCAATTAGAAAGTATACATCATCGAATGCCATATACAGAGAAACTCAAACCTTTATTAAATTTTCCCA
Source organism: Sequoia sempervirens (assembly GCA_007258455.2). NCBI lineage: Eukaryota > Viridiplantae > Streptophyta > Pinopsida > Cupressales > Cupressaceae > Sequoia > Sequoia sempervirens. The sequence goes on from VDFB02353493.1 coordinate 324,373,909, forward strand.
ATCACCATACATGCCAGAGTTCAAATGAACAGAGCAATATAATATGAATAATAGAGCACTAGAGATATAAGCTCGAGTCCCTCAGCCTGTGTTGCCTTCAAGTCGCGTGCTAGGATGACAATGGACTTCCTAAGGAGACACGGTCAATAGTCTGGTGGATATATCATAATCGCGTCTCATTTACTGGTGTGTGCCTATGGGTTCTTCTCATGTAGTAGAATCGTTGATTCTACACTAGAGTTGTGTTGTTCCTTTCGTGCATTCAAAGAGGCATTACACAGCTATAGAAATCATTCTCTCAATCAAAGATCAGAGAGAGGCAATTATAGCATCCTTCGGGTGAGATGTCATCGCACGGGATCCCGCTGCAGATTGACCACAACTAATTCCTCTGCCCTTGCAGTGGTTTTGGACACCTTGAAGATGAAAGGGAAAATTATGAGCTCTCTACATGATGCAACAAAAGATCTTCCTGGACATCAATGTTTTATTCTTCCAAACTAATTAAATCACAGTACTAATTAAATCGCTTACAGCCTGCAAATGGAATGAAGCTTGTGAAGGGGTGATCTCCAGAAAGTAAAGCCAAAGCAAAAAATTCCCAAGTTTCTCACTACATGCCTCACCTGATTGCTTGCATAGAAGACTACGCTTCTACCGATCAGTGGCAAAGTCCAACGACCAAATTCTGTGATACCAAAAAGAGAGAAACTAATCCTGATTTATACTAACATGTCATGCCAATTTGGAATGTCGTCCAAAGAGCTAACTAGAAGAAAAATAAAATAAAATAAAAATTCAAATAGATATTATGGCACAACTCAAATTATTCAGCCCAATAAGCCAAATAATTTATTCATTAAGTGTTAAGAAACATTGTTTCCAAAATTTTCCCGCCATTAATCAATTTAAGTTTTCAAGAACATTATAGTCCCCGCCCTTAGATGGTTGCTTGTCCTCGAGCAACCTTAGATTAGGATGTTGGAATATCTCCACTCCTTCCCATGCAACATCTTCAACTAGTAGGTTCTCCCATTTGACCAAATACTCCAAAATTACCTTATTTCTCAATTGTTTCTCTCTAACATCCAACATCGTTTCGGGCTCAAGAATCAATTTTCCTTTGTCATCAAGTGGTGGTAACTCTAGTGACAGTGTGAGATATTGTCCTAAGGCATTCTTTAAGCATAAAACATGGAAGATATTATGAATCCTGCTCTCTGGTGGCAATTCAAGTTCATATGCAACCTCCCCAATTTTTCTTGAAATCTTGAATGGTCCATAGAACCTTGGCCTTAGCTTTTCTGCTCTATTTCCCTTGAGAGATGGTTGTCGGTATGGTTGCAACCTCAAATACACCATGTCATTTACTTTGAAAACCCTTTCAGTCCTTCATTGATTGGCATAAAACTTCTATTGATTTTGGGCTTGCTAAAGGTTTTCCTTCAAGGCATTCATGATGTCCACATTTTGTTGAATCATGTCTCTAGCACTCGAAACTCGACTATCTACGAGGATCAAATCCATGAAGGATGTGGCTTTGAACCCATAGAGCACCTTGAAGGGTGGCATCCCAATAGACATGTGATGTGTTGTGTTATAGAAAAATTCCCCAAGATGAAGCCACTTCACCCAAGTTGATCGTTGCCCTATCATGTAGTTTCTCAAATATCCTTCAATCCATTTGTTCACTATCTTTGTTTTCCCATCTATTTGAGGATGGTAGCTCATACTAGGAGTCAATTTGGCATGAGCCAAACAAAAAAATTCTTGCCAAAACAGGCTAATAAGCTTGTTGTCCCTATCACTCACAATATTTCTTAGCAAACCATGTATTCTAAATACTTCCTTGAAAAACAAATCCGCAACTTGTGGTGCCTTAAATTATGAAGTAATGGAAAAAAAGTGGGCATACTTAGTGAGCCTATCCACCACAACGTATATGCAATCTTTACCTTGCACCCTTGGCAACCCAGTGATGAAATCCATCGAGATACTTTCCCATTTTTGATTGGGAATGGGTAGGGGTTGCAACAAGCCAACTAGTAACACATGCTCTGTTTTATTTTGTTGACATACCAAGCATTCCCTTACATGTTGCAATATATCATTTTTCAATCCCTTCCAGGAAAAACTTTCCCTTACATGTTTGTATGTTTTATAGAATCTTGGATGACCAGCAAGGGGAGTATCATGGGAAGCTTTAATGATCTTGTTCTTGACCCTAGAGTAGGGTACAAGGTAGACCCAACCTTTGTATAGAATGAGCTCCTCAACCACCCTATACCTGTCATCAACTATCTTCCCCTCCAAAATGTCATTAGCAAATGAATCCTTAACATACTTAGCTGTAATTTCAATTCTCCAATCAACTGATATATCATTCATAGCACAAAGATAAGGCTTCCTAGAAAGAGCATTAGCTACCACATTATTCTTTCCCTTCACATTTTCTATATAAAAATCATAGGCCTAAAGTTTTCTTACCCATTTTTGTTGTCTATCATTCAAGTCTCGTTGATTTAGGAAGTACTTCAAGCTACTATGATCAATTTTCACCACAAATTTCCCATTGACCAAGTATTGCCAGAATTTAGCAAGAGCATGCATAATAGCTAACATATCCTTGTCATAAATAGAGAAAGCCCTCTCATGTTTGGTGAGCTTTCTACTCTCATAAGCAATAGGATGTTTGTTTTGCATTAAAACAACTCCAATACCTTCACCTAAAGCATCACACTCAAGCACAAAAGGAGATGAAAATTTGGGGATGGCCAAGACCAGACATGAACTCATTACCTCCTTAAGTTTTTCAAATGCCTGCTAGGCTATGGGGCTCCATGAGAAAGCTCATTTCTTTGTCAAGTTGGTCAATGGTGTTGTAAGTTGAGATAAGCCCTTCACAATCCTTCTGTAGTAGCTGCATAGACCCATGAATCCCCTCAATTGTGTCAAATTCTTTGGGGGTAGCCCACTCCTGAATTACCTTAATCTTTTCTTCATCCACATTAACTCCTTGGGCATAGATCTTGTGGCCCAAATATAGCATTTATGTCATCCAAAATTCACATTTTGGCATCTTGGCATAGAATGAATTCCTCTCAAGAATGTCAAGCACCTCTTCTATATGCTTCAGATGTTCTTCCCATGTTTTACTGTAAATCAAGATGTCATCAAAGAAAACCAATACAAATTTCCTTAATTGAAGAATGAATACCTTATTCACGTAGGTTTGGAAAGTGGCAGGGACATTGGTTAACCCAAACGACATCACTAAGAATTCATAATGTCCATAGTGGCACCTGAAAGTTGTCTTTTGAACATCCTCGTCTCCAACTCTAATATGATGGTAGCCTGAATTCAAATCAATCTTGGAGAAACTTACATTGCTCCATTTAGTTCATCTATTAATTCATCGATCCTGGGAATAATCGATGCACATCTTGAGTGTTTCGTCCTTCTTTTTTACCAATACTACCAATGGAGCAAAGGGACTTGAGCTTGAGCGTATAAACCCCATGTCTAATAACTCCTCGATTGCCTTCTTGATTTCTTCTTTGTATATCCGTGGATGACAATAGGGAGTGGTGATTACTAGTTTGGCTCCCTCTTCCAGCTTTATCACATGCTGAAACCCTTTATCTGGGGGCAATCCTGCTGGTATCTCTTTGAAAACCTTGCACTTCCTATCTAGGATAGCTTGAATGTCACTCGGGAATGCTCTCTCCTCCTTTGGTGTGCTTGTATTTGTAATCAAGCATTTTGCTGCCCATGCCACTTGATCCCTACAGAAAGACTACTCCATTCTTTTGGCTGAAACCACCATAGGTCCATTCCTAGAAAGGCCCCTGAGCACAACCTCTTTGCCCTCATGTTTGAATTTCAGCTCCATGGTTTGGTAGTTGGTGTTGTATTCTCCAAGTGAATGAAGCCACTGTACTCCTAGAACCATATTTGTGTCACCGAAATCAATGACATAGAAATCCTCCTTCATCTTGTGCTCCCCTAATATCAGCTCCATTTGTTGAATTTGTTTTGTGCAAGGAAGAACGTTTCCTCCAATTGCTAGGACATAAAACCCTTCAAAGTCTTTTGTTTCCAATCACAATTTAGTCATTGTTCTCTTGTCGATGAATTTATGTGTAGCTCCACTATCAATTAGCATTGTTACTCTATGTCCCCAAAGAACTCCCCTTACTCGTAAAGAATGATATTGAGGTGTTCTAGATAGTGTTTCCAAAGTACTTCCTATTGGGCCTTCTTCTATTGCAAGCCCCTGCTGCTCCTCTAGAGTGTCTTCTTCACTGATCCCTTCTTCAGTATCTGCTTCATCATCGAATACCACTTCGATGTAATAAACTTGTCCCCTCCCTTCGTACATGTGTTGATTATTCCACTTTTCATTGTAGTAGTAGCACAAGCCCTTCTTACGTAATTCATTTCTTGACATGCCATATGGGCATGTAGGAGGAGTCTTAGGTGGGGGATTTTCCTTAATGAAAGGCTTCTTTGGTTGTCCTATTGGTGCATGCTTGATAATGGCCTTTCCCTTCTTGGTGGAGTCTTCCAGACTCAAAGCTTTCTGAATGGTGTCTTCCAAAGTTGTTGGTTCCAAGGCCCTCACCAAGCCATGAAAGGAATCGAATAAACCTTCGATGAAGAAGAAAGTGAGCCTCTTATCTGATACATCAAATATCATCATGACTAGTCTCTGAAATTATGAAACATATTCATCCATAGTGCCTATTTTCTTTAATTTGGTTAGCTCTTGAAAGTATGCTTCTGGATCTTTTATGCCAAATCTCTCCACCAATTTTTGCATAAAATTTGCATATAAATTTACTTGTCCAAATCCTTGGGTCACAATACCATGGTGCCACCATTCATGTGCTAGATCCTCCAAGTGTAGGATGGAAAATTTAATAGCTTCCTATTCAATCATGGGGTTGAGAGAAAATATGTGTCTAACTTTTGTATCCATGATTACACAGTCATCTTTCCCAACCCATCGAAAGTCGAAAGTGAGAGCTTGTTGATCTTATGTTGGAGATCTCTATTCCCACGATGTTGTCTCTCATCACTCTGTCTAGCACTATAAAACTAATCAAAAGAGATTGCAGCTTGAGCATTCTCATCTAGCTCCAGGTATTCATGCACAATACTTGCATAGTTGTGTTGCTCTTCTCCTTCTTATCAACCCTCTGTTTTAGGAAAAAATCTTGGTTGAGGGTGCTTCTGAGTGTGTCCATTAGAGGCTCTACTTTGTTCTCCTCATGAACATTCTAAATGCCCTCCTTCATTATTTTTGGATCTTGATTTGATGTTGTTGACTGCAGTAGTAAGTGATTGTATTGCTTGCAACAATGCTTGATTTGTTTGGTCTTGTTATTTAATGAGTTGTCCAGCTTGTTATTTTGATCCTGATCCCCCATCCTTTCCTTACCTTTTCCTCCTATTCCTTGCATAGCTTCAAACTTCTTCTTCTCCCTATCTAAAGTGCAAATGTCCCTTTAGCTCAGTTGCATAAGATCTTGCCCACAGGCTGGCAGGCCTTAAGGCTCTAATACCACTGTAAGAAGCTCAATCCAATCCTCAAGAAAACAAGTAGATATCTAACAAATAATGGAAATTAATAGCTTGCAAACCAATCACTTAGTATTATATTTCATGAAGAGGCCATATATCTCATTAACATTAGTGGTTATTGGCAATCAGAAAGTATACATCATCGAACACCATATACAGAGAAACTCAAACCTTTATTAAATCTGCCTAATCACCATACATGCCAAAGTTTAAATGAACAGAGCGATATAATATGAATAACAGAGCACTAGATGTGAGCTCGAGTCCCTCAGCCCATGTTGCCTTCAAGTCGCGTGCTAGGATGACAACGAACTTCCTGAGTCCAGACACGGTCAGTAGTCTGGTGGATATATCAGAATTGTGTCTCTTTGACTGTGTGTGCCTGTGGGTTCTTCTTGTGTGGTAGAATCGTTGATTTTGCACCAGAGTCGTGTCGTTCCTTCCATAAGTGCAGAGAGGCATTACACGGCTACAGAAATCATTCTCTCGATCGAAGATCGAAGAGAGGCAATTATAGCGTCCTCCGAGTGAGATGTCATCACATGGGATCCAGCTGTAGATTGACCACAACTAATTCCTCTACCCTTGTAGTGGTATCGGACGCCTTGAAGATGAAAGGGAAAATCACGAGCTCTCTACATGATTCAATGGATGATCTTCCTAGACATCGATGTTTTATTCTTCCAGACTAATTCAATCGTAGTACCAATTAAATTGCTTCCAGCCTGCAAATGGAACAAAGCTTGTGAAGGGGTGATCTTCGGAAATAAAGCCAAAGCACAAAATTCCCAGGTTGCTAGTTGCATGCCTCACCTGGTTGCCCGCATAGAAGACTACGCTTCTACCAATCAATGGAAAATTCCAACGAACAAATTCCGTGATACCCAAAAATAGAAAAACTAATCTAGATTTATACTAACATGTCATGTCGATTTGGAATGTCGGCCAGAGAGCTAACTAGAAGAAAAATAAAATAAAATAAAAATTCAAATCTATTATGGCACAACTCAAATGAGTTGGCCCAGTAAGCCAAATAATTTATTCATGAAGTGTTAAGAAACACTGTTTCCAGAATTTTCCTGCCATTAATCAATTTAAGTTTCTGGGAACATTACAAAGAATGTACAGATGGACGCCCAAATCCAACGCATCAAACATCAAGCAGATCACTTACTCAGAAAATAGAGGATTTCTCAAGGGTTAAGGCCATTTTTCTTATTGTAATATTTCTAGATTTGTTGTTGTTATGGATGTTACATTTGTTAATGGTTTCCAAGGACATTATTATTGTTGTTCTAGCTTATTGCTCTTGTAATTTTGTTGTCCCTACTTGTTGTATCACTACTATTCTTGTCTTGTTGAATGACATTGTGTCGTTTCAGACTGCTATGATAATGTATTACTGTAATCAGATCTATGTTGTGTGTATATGTATTTATTAAACTTACAATTTTTACTGCATTTTATTCTTTCTAATTTACATTTTCCTCAATATATTTAAAATAAAATTAATTAATTAATTAATTAAAAACAAAACAAAACAAAGAACAGCAATTTAGAAAGGGCTGAAGGCAAGGATAATGTGCACAAAAACAATACTTGCAAAAGTAACTTGTGTTTTTCCTTAGCATTGTAAAGGCAAATACGGTCATTACTTTTTTAAAGTGCAAAAAGGTAGAGGGACGTCGCACTCTTGCATATTGCATTATACAAGGAAAGTCCGCTTCCGTTAGCTCTCCTCCGCTAAAGCCCTCCCCTGTCCATGCCAATCTGGAACGCAATTGTTACAGGATTCGCACAAAATGGGTTTTTCGATTAAGTTTCAGAAACTTTCAAGCAAGCGCATTTGCAACTGTTAAGACAGATTCAACAGTCTATGCAAACATCCACACGGCATGTGGAAGGTTTTTACTTGCATGTTTCTCTACTCGCACCAAAATGGGCGTTTTAGAACTGGAAAATGGCAGGTGAACTGAAGACAAAATGCGTCACCATGGAATACCATGAATTCTGCCTCTGCTCATCATGGATTCATGAATAAAGCATTAGAAACTTTTCAGCAAGGACAACTGGCCAATCTCAACTCAGATTTTGCAACCACTGACTACTCCAAATGCAAGCTTTGAATGGGATATCGACATCCAGCTCATCATAATGAGAAATGTATTTCTATTCACATGTTAGTGTTGCAGTATCCATAGGCGTGTAAACCAGTCTCCACACCCTTTGCAATCATTGTTCCTGCCTGTACTTAATAGTAGATGGAAACAGGGTATGGACGACCGTAGAAACGCACTGTAAAAAGAGATTTTTGCCATGTCTTGTAAGTTGCAATTGCCTTGGCAGGAATGTATGCAGATCAGGAAAGTATATAGATAAGGTGAGAAATGTTCAACAAAATGCTTCAAAAGGATGCCGTCTCATGCATTGCAATGGCCGCAAGATACATAAAAGGTGGATTTGTTGAGAAGACTACAGAAAATCTCAGGCAATCACAGTTGGCAGGCTATCCACTTCCATCAAAGCGTAATGGAATGAGCATTTTTATCAGAAATTACAGTTGCGATTGCCCTGGTAGAAATGTATGCAAAATGTTAAAGCTTATACAAAACACACGAACTGTTTGATATAATGCTCTAAAGAAACATGGTCTTAGGAACGCCGTAAAGGCGAATTTATATAAAATATATTGGTTGAAAATATTTTTACGTTGCAGGTCTAAATCCAATGCTATGGTCTTTGCTGAGTAACCCCGGACCTGCATTAAATTGGAAGCATTGGAACAGGGTATGGACTCCAACAAAGCATAATGAAAAATGGATCATTTTATTGGCAATTGCTTCAAATCACCTGTGCATTCAAAATGGCTCAAATAGCATAAATATTGATATTTCAGTCAATAGAAAATCAGAAGCTATCAGATGTTTTTCTCCCAAATTAAGATTAATTTTCTTGGAAGCACAGCATGGCGATCTTCAAACATGTTTAGAAATGGCAAAGGAACTCATTGTTATTGAGAGTGTTCCATAACTACTTGCAGATGAATGGTCAACAAAAGAAAAGTTAGTCGAAGCTAATAATAGTAGTAGAGTACTAAGCAAAAGAAGTTGAAGAGGACTCTTCCACTCCTAAGATCCTCAAAGGTATATATGATACAAGATTTACCAGGTTTAACACAGATTGCTAACATTTCAATTAGTTTTGCATCAAAGCAAAGGACTGAAATGAATTTGTAACCCATGGCTAAATCTTTGTTCATGTTTTGAGAAATGCAACTCCAAAACTCAGGTTGAGTATTAAATTTCTACTAAAGATTTCAAGCTGCATCGAAAAGAGTATAAAGAATTGGGCTTGAGTTTGAGCATATTCAAAGAGCTGGAGTATAAAGTTTTTAGGTCTGCATAAAATGGTAGATAAGTACATTCATGGGCGCAAGAGTTCAAGTTTTGCATGTCATAAATCATAAGAATCAGAGATGACATTAATCTTGATGGATCGAGGTGGTGAAAAGAGATAGATGTAAAACACTGAACAAATGGGGTGATTTGCAACTGAATTGTAACAAGAGGAGTGAGTGCTAATGAAGAAACATAATGGAAAGAGAGGAAAAAGGAAAATCTTTCGTTTGATAACTTCGAGCTTACCCCCATTTAATCTAAAACCATTCTTGATCTAGATGATAAGAAGGTCAAAGATTATGATGAGAAAATTCCATTGGAAATCAAATATTCCAAATTGAAAAAACAGCTCGAAGAAATTGATGTTCCTGATTCCATAAAACTAGATGATTGTGAAAAAGAATTAGAGAGGCATATGGCAAGTCTGTTGGATAAATAATAAACATTGTTATGTTATCGATTAGGTTTGTGCTAACAAAACAGTTATGTACGGGAGTCGGCAGTTATGTAATTCAGTTCAGTATTTGATTGTATAAACATACATTGATATGAATGAGAAATGAACGAGTTTTATTGTGCAATATTATTTTCTTTGTTCTGTTTTGTATTTTTGTATCCTTCAATTTCAATCTTGCGCATTTTGAGCATTTGGTAATGTTGGTATAAGGAGAAACAAGGTTATTCTAATCAATTGATTGTTGTTCCTCGGAATCTATATTCATTATTGGTTTTGTAAAAGTCGGCGTGTTTTGGAAATTTGTAAAGATTCGCCATTTGGAAAGTGTTTAGAATAGGGATTGTATGTTGAACATTGACGACATATATGCAAAATGGGCAAAACTAGTAAACAAATTAAAAAAAGAAAATTTTATTTTAGAAGAACTCTTGGAAATTAAACACGCAAATGTTGTTTTACAAGTAGAATTATTGCAAGTTAAAGAATCGAATTCTTTGTTGATAGCAGGTCATAAGGAAGTTCAGAAGAAAAAATATGATTATTTGTGTGAAAACAATAAGCTTAGGGATGAATTGAAAGATGTCAAAAACAAAAATGATGAATTAGAAGCTAAATTGAAATTGTTTGAAGAATTCCAAATGAAGAATGTTGATTTGGAAAAACAGTTTAAAGGATTAGAAGAGAACACTAGACTACAAAATGATGAGATTTCTTGTTTGAAGGCACAAAATGAATGTTAGAAAACCCAAAACAATCAATTGAAATCAAAAACTTTGGTTTGTGATGTTTCTTGTAAGACAGAAGAGTTATGTTTTTCTTTTGATCAAACAGCTAGTTTGTGTAATATAACTCAAGTTGAATGTGACAATCCTATTAGTTCTACTAAAGAAAATGTTTGTTTAAAAATTATGCAAAGAATGGGTTATACAAGTAAAGGATCCAAGGGTAAACATGCACAAGGGATTATAAAACCAATTGAATCAGTTAGGAGGCCCAAGTATGAAGGTTTGGGTTATGTCTCAGGTAAAGGGAATGGAGTTATGAATTCTAACAAATTTGTTCAAAAAATTCAATGTGTGTAATGTTCTAATTGTCACTAGAATGGACATACAGTGGAAAGATGTTGGGATTTAAATCCTTGTCATATTTATGGTTTAACTAATCATTGTGAGAAGTTGTGTAGGCATAGACAAACAAATGCAAAACGCATACACATGAATTACGGATGGAGTATTGGTTCAGGTTGGAAGAAAATTACAGGTATGTTGCAAAGGTTGTACACAATTCAACCTTCATATATGAAAGATGAGAGTAATCATGTGAAGTTTGGTGGTTTACGAAGAGTGCCAAATATTGTCTTGTAAGACATCAATAAAGTTGTCAGTTAGTGGTTGGATTGTGTGACGAGTCCCTGAATTGAGATTGCAGAATGACTACGTTGATGATTGGAGATGGCTAGAGTGTTGCAACACTGTCTTTTGGAGTTTTCTTCTTCAAATCAAAATGATCATTATGAGGGAAAGAATATTGTAATGACCTTTTTTTCTCCAATGTTTATTATGGGGGAGAATGTTGGATAAATAATAAACATTATTATGTTATCGATTAGGTTTGTGTTAACAAAACAATTATGTATGGAAGTCAACAGTTATGTAATTCAGTTCAGTATTTGATTGTATAAACATACATTGATATGAATGAGAAATGAACGAGATTTATTGTGCAATATTATTCTCTTTGTTTTGTTTTTTATTTTTTGTATCCTTCAAAGTCTAGAGGCCTAGGTTTGATTTTAGAGGGGAAAATTGTGGAATTGCAAGATGATTTACATTAAATTAGAAAGTAAACTAGTTTGAGTCTTTATAAGAGGTGGGACAAAAACACCAAATGCTTCAAAGGAATGTACACCTTTAACCAACAAATGTAAATCGTTCAACATAATGTCATGACAATCGAACACCCATCTAGTTTATTTAAAGGCTTAATATTTAATCATAAATTCAACTTTATTAAAGTTTGAAATGGAATTATTTCAAGGAGTTAAAAGAATGTACAATTGTTGGAGGGCATTATATTATCACTTATAATATTTTGTAATGTTTGATGGGGAAAATGAAGCAATTGTATAGAAAAATTCTTATAAAATGTAAAATTATATAATTGCAAAAGGGTTTTTAACATAACTAGGGGTTATGACTGAAACTATTTTTTGGCAAAGCATTCAAGAGATTGTATAGGAAATTCCTCAAGATTTTGAGTCAATTTTTTAAGGAAATAAGAAGATTTTGATAGAACATATTGTCTCATTTTAGGTCTCTCTTATGTGAGATTTAAAATCTACCTTTCAAACATTGGTTGTCGGGTGATCCCACAATAGTGGTTTACAATTTTTTGCCAAACTGGACACTGAAATTATTATTTTTAACCAAATCTTCACTTTCGAGCACCTATTGCGGCTAAACCATGACGAATTTGAAGATGATACAAACTAAAGTTTCATGACATTTTTTTTTACATTCTAAACATATTTTTTTCAATTTTTTTGGAATTAAATTGCACTTCTTTTTCCATCTCCCTCGAAAACTAGTTTTTTTCAGAAAATAACATTTTTAAAAAGTGACACTTACTGTATAACGCATAACTTTTTTTTCATAAAGGATAAAATTCTAATTCTTTCTAATTTAGATTTGTAACTCTGATATCTAGTGCTTCCACTTGGTTAGATAGTTTTTTTATTGAATATGTTTTCTTTAATCAAGTTTCGAACTCAAACCAATTACAATTCAGCCATAGCGGCGTATAACGCGTAACTTTTTTTGTATGTATCAAAATTCAATATTTTTTTTGTTGGATCAAGGACTTCAATATCTAGTGCACTTATATTTAAAAAAAAAAAAATTGATAATCTGCTATTTTTCCACATGTGCAGAACAGAGAGCTTGATTTTCAGTGAAAAACCTATGTTTAATAAAACTAAAAAACAAATACATAATAAACCAAAACATATTAAAATTATATTTGTTGGATAGCTCATTCCAAGGACTACCTAATTCCATTTGGGTCTGTGAAGTCTCCGCCATTTTCATGTTCAAACCGAGCTCCGAAATGCAAAAATTTTGACTTTTTTTGTGAACAAGGTAAAAATTCAAGGAAAAGGGGGGTTCAAGCGAACCCCCTTCCCAAAAGGGATTTTCATTTTTATTTTTTTTCGTGCATGCATTAAATGGGTTCACTCGAACCTTGGTTCAAGCGAACCCTTTTTTGGTTCATTTGAACCCCCAGAATCAAAAAATTTGGCATGGGGTCATTTTTTACAAGTTTTCCTTCCTCATTTGAATTGTAAACCACTTTTGTGGGTTTACCCTCTCTTTATTTTATGTGTTGGGAAAGAACTAAAAATTTGTGTTCAATTTTGGAGAAATATTTTGAATGGTCAATAGAACTTTGTGTCTATTCTTTGTAATTTTTACACATTTCTTAAGTTTGGTATGGAAATGTGTTTCTTCATTCTTTTCTTGTATGTGTTGTGGAAAGTAATAAATGGTTAATGTATTAAGGAAAAAATTTCATGTTAGATTGCAAATAGCATAAAACCATTAAATCCCTAATAGCAATGAAGAACAATGAAAAGCAAGAAGCATGAAAGTATGAAACAAAGTCACCTAGTCTTCAAGCTTCCATTGGTTGACCTCCATTGGCCTTCTCCATCTTGCTAAAAACTTGTATAATTGCCCTCAAAATTGAAGTGCAACTATAACCTATGCCAAAGACAAGAAAAATATTGAAGTAATGTGCATGATCAAGTGCTCAAAAGCTCTCAAGCATGTTGTGTGTAACTTGTGTGTGTGTGTTCAAAATGACTTGAAAGAGGGCCTTTTAAAGAATTTCAAATTGAGAATGGATGGCCAGGATTAAAAGTTGGTGAAGCCCTAATATCAAAGGCCAAGAATCAATGTCATAAGGAGGGTTAGGGTTAGGGAAACATTAGGTCAAAGTTAGGGCAAGCCTTGAAATGAGGGGTTGAGATTTAATTGAAAGCAATTAAATCAATGGTGGAGAAAAAGAGGTAGTTGGAATAATATAAATTATTTAATTTATGGAGGAATGTTGACTTATGAATTAAATAATGGTTTAATTCATAAATGGGAATGAGACAAAAGAAAATAAATAATTTTTTTAATTATTTATTTGGTGAGATAGAAATTAGGTTAAATAAATAAATTTATTTAATTGAAGGAAAAATGCTCATGTTATTAAATAATTAATGAGAATATGGATTAATTAGTGACATATTTAAACAAATAAATTTAATTTATTTATTTAAATAATCCTAGCAGAGTAATTATGACCTTAGGATGTGATTAAATAATTGAATTATGTGAGAGAAATGTGGTTGAATAATAGAAAATGTAGCTCAAGGGCCTAGGCCATTTTTGTGTATCTACATTTTGCCCCTCTTTGACATAATGTAGTCTATTGCATTGTGTCAAAGGAAACAAGTAAAAAAAAATGCCCCAGTATGAAAGTGAGGAGAGGAAGGATGACGAGGAGGTAGTGGTATGCCCCCTCGAGAGGACAGGCAGGTTGAAAGAACGTGAGTGTGCTCTCGAAATGTATGAGAGGACTAGAGGGTAAGGGAATAGAAGAAATGTTAACACGGAAGACATGGACATCATAGGCGTTGCATAATCATCATTGGGCGGTAAAATTTGACAAATGGACAACAAACACCATGATATGATACAGACCAAGGTGTGCAAGGTCATCCACTTGTGAAAAAAATAGACAACCGCAAACAAGGAATGTCCTAACTCATACTAAGGGCCAAGTTGCCCTAATCTTTTTTTCAAGACACACCAAAGACAACAATCAAGGAAAAACAGGTCATGAGACATCATCACACCTCTAAATCCTTCATGGGACATCCTCAAGGTAGCTAGTAACATGACCAAGAGACCAAACAATAAAAAGATAAGATAAAATAGACCAGAAAAATCAACAGCCATTCAATATGTTTGCCAAGATTTGTGTGTCGAAGGTTAATTGTGTGATAGTTTGATAGTTTGATGATTTGATAGTCTAACAGTATTGACGATTTGATGATGACTATCATCAGGAAGGACACATCCTGAAAAGGCCAATGACTATGTGATGAAGCCTGTCGTTAGGAAAGACACATCCTAAAAAGGAAAATGATATTTTTGATGAGGCCCAATTTCAAGAAGGACGCATCTTGACGGGAACCATAAAGTGACTAGGTTGACATTATTTTTGGAAATTTGACTGATGTTTGACTTGATGACTGATTTGACTATGTTGTCTATTGGTTCACGATTTGAATGTTGACGTTTCAATGATTGTCTTGTGTTTGATTTTGACTATGTCTGACATATTTGACCAAAATGTCAAACCCTAAAGGACTAACCTAGGTGGCCTCAGGGGCTCATCGATAGATGGCCTTGCCTACGTAGCAAATGTGTAGAGACCACGTAATTCAACAGGGACAGACGAACATATTGAAGATGAATTGGCATGTTTTGACATGACCTAATGAACCCTAAGGGACTGAACCTAGGGGGCCTCGAGGGCACATCGATTGATGGCCTTGCCTACGTAGCAAATGCATAGAGACCATGTAGTTCGACGGAAAAAAGATTGATTGGTATGACAAACTTGACTAACTTGACCGTCATTGACTCTATTTTTGGAATTTTTGATGTTATTTGGATGTTTTTGTGTTTTCTTCAGGACATTTTTTGAGTTTTAGGTCTTTTTTAAAGATGTTTTTATGATTTTTTCAAGGACTTTTAATGATTTTTAGGATCTTTTTTCAAAACCTTTTATGATTTTTATGATTTTTTAAGAATTTTTTGGATTGTCAAGACCATGTACGATACCCACTACAGTCTCGTGATAAAATATTTCCCCTAGTCAAGTTGATGGAAAGGACATAACTGGTATGGACAATAGGCGGTACGCAAGACTTCGATGTCAACCACCATCGGCCATGGAAAGAAACGTCATAATGTCAAGGTGAAAAATTGTGATGAATGTCAAAAAAATGGATGTTTATTATGGACTAAGGTAGATAGAGTGACAGTAGATATCCAAGCAATGACTGACTACACATGGCACCTATTTGCTAGGTTTTCACTATGGTACTTATCCAAAGTGTCTGTTTACCAAGTTTTCACTATTGGATGAATTATTTCTCTTTATTTTTTGTTTATTTTTATTTTTATTTTTATTTTTTGGTGTCACCAGGATGCTTGTTTGCTAGGTTTTCATCCAAGTGACAATATTTTTGTATTTTTCAATTTTTTATGTATTTTTAATGGTTGTCGGCTAAACTTTCTGATGCTATGTATAGAACTTGCATAAATGCAGACTGTTGATTGGCTCTGTCAATTGTTCTCCATCTGGAGTAGCCAACTGATATGCGCCAGAACCAAATGATGTGGTGATGATGTATGGAGCTAGCCAATTGGGTTCAAACTTGCCTAGTTTTTCTCTATCGGACTGATTCTTAGGATTCTGCATGAGAACCAGGTCACTAATGTCAAATTTTTGAGTCATCACTCTTTTTTTGTAGCTTTTGCAAAGCCAATTTTGATATGCTTGTAAGTGGTTCAAGGAATTATGTTTGCATTTGTCTAGCATTTCTAATTCATGCGGTCATGACTATCAATATTCTTCATCAGTGATTAGACCTTTCACAGAGACTCGTAGGGATGGAATTTCAACCTCTATGGGAAAGATGGCTTTGGCTCCAAAGACGAGGGAAAATGGAGTGGCTCCAGTGGGAGTATGGATGCTAGTGTGATATGCCCACAAAGTAGGATTGAGTTGTATGTGCCAGTCACGACCAGCGTTATTGACGGTCTTCTTAAGAAGTTTGATGATCATTTTATTAGATGCCTCAGCTTGATCATTTCCTTGCGGGTAGTAAGGCGTGGAGAAGTGGTGTCAGATATGGAAGCATTCACAAAGTTCATGAACATCCTAATTCTTGAAGGGACGACCGTTATCTGTGATGATGGATTGTGGAATACCATATTGACAGATGATATAGTTGAAGATAAACTTGGAAAAAAAAAATCGGTAATGTAAGTGAGTGGGATGGATTTGATCCACTTAGTAAAGTACTCAGTGGCAGTAATGATGAATTTATGGCCATTGGATGAGGTAGGATGGATCTTTCCCACAAGGTCGAGTCCCCATTGTGCGAAGGGCCAAGGAGAAGTAATCGACCGAAGTTCCTGTGCTGGTGCATGAATCAAGTCACTGTGTATCTGACATTGGCAACACATTCTCACAAATTCAAGTCCATCTTTCTCAATGGTTGGCCAGTAATACCCAAGTCTTGTTATCTTTTTGGCTAAAGTAGGACTACTCGAATGGGATCTGCATATACCCTCATGTACCTCTCACAAGGTCGTTTGTGCTTCATCAATGTCGAGACATCGAAGAAGGGAGTTATCAAAGCTACGACGATAAAGGGTGTCACTGAGGATGGTGTATCTGGTGACTTTTCAAATAAAGGAATTTCATTGGTTATTGGATAGGTTGGGGGGAAGGGCTTGGGACTTGAGGTAGTCATAAATGTCTTGATACCATGGAGAATTGGGACCAACAAGCTCGCAAACCATCTCTGATTCGG
Organism: Sequoia sempervirens; assembly: GCA_007258455.2. NCBI lineage: Eukaryota > Viridiplantae > Streptophyta > Pinopsida > Cupressales > Cupressaceae > Sequoia > Sequoia sempervirens. The sequence continues at coordinate 324,391,010 of VDFB02353493.1, forward strand.
GTATGTCATATGTAGGAACCAAAAGCTATTCTACCAAAAATTCAAATTGAGGCACATTACTAGGATGTCCAGGAGAGAGCCAATTATGGCCATTGCATCTGCTGCCTTATTTTGTGTTCTCAAAACTTGCTCAAAAGTCACCATGTGAAAATATGTTTGAAATTTGTCAACCATTTGCTTGTAAGGCATTAATTTCTCGTCCTTAGTGTCATAGTCATCGTTGAATTGGTTAATGACCAACTAAGAGTCTCCATAGACATGAAGTGTTCTAATTTTCCATTTGATGGCCATTCTAAGTCCCGTGACAAGTGCCTCATATTCTCCAACATTATTTGTACATGGAAAATCAATGCGGAAGGACTTAGGGATGGAGTCTCCTTGAGGGGTGATAAACAATATTCCTACCCCCGAGCCATAATTAGTATGAGATCCATAAAAATATAGCCTCCAAGGTGACTTAGGTTCTGTATGAAATATTGACTAATCTGGAAAGTCTGCTACTAGTGGATGATCACCCTATATAGGTGTGTCTGCCAGTTGGTCTGCTATCGCTTGTCCCTTTATCGCTTTTCTTTCAACATACTAAATATCATACTCACTCAAGATCATTACCCATTTTGCTAGGTGACCTATCAATGCTACGTGACTTAGGAGATATTTTAGGGGATCAATCTTCGCCACTAAGTGTGTCTAGTGATTCAGCATGTAGTGTCTTAATTTTTGAGTAGCAAAGACAACTACTAGGCAAGCACATTCGACGATTGTGTAATTTAGCTCATAGTTGACCAATGTCCTACTGATGTAGTATATGGCCCTTTCCTTTTCTTCAAGGTTGTTCTATGCCAATAATGCCCCCAATGCTGAAGTTGTTGCAGAAATGTACAAAATCAAAGGTTTCCCTTCAATTGGTGGCATTAAAATAGGTGGTGACAGTAGATAATCTTTTATTTGTTGGAAGGCCTCCTGACATTTATCTATCCACACAAAAGGGATACTTTTGCACAGAAGATACTAAAATGGATGACACTTGTTTGCTAATTGTGCTATGAAACGTCGAATAGATTGTAACCTACCTTGCAATGTCCTAAGTTCACTTATCCTTTTTGGAGGAGGCATGTCTAATATGGCTTTTACTTTGGCGGGATCAACTTCAATGCCTCTATGAGAAACAATGTACCCCAAAAAAAAAATTGATATCATGCCAAAGACGCATTTCTTTGGATTCAAGCGGACCTTGTATTCTTCCAGTCTCTTGAAAAAAATTTCTAACACCTTCAAGTGGTCTTTTCATGTCAAATATTTTTCCAAAATGTCATCTACATAATATTCCATTAGCTGGTGCATCATGTCATGGAGTATGGTTGTCATGGCTCTCTGATACATGGCACCCGCATTCTTAAGACCAAAAGGCATGACGTTCCAACAATATGTGCCCCAAGGACATGTGAATGTTGTTTTGTGTTGATCTTCAAGGGCAATACAAATCTGATTATAACTGGAAAAACCATCCATGAGGGACAACATCTCATATCATGTCGTAAGGTCCACTATGATGTCAATGTTTGGCAAGGGAAAGTCATCCTTTGGACATGCTATATTTAGGTCCTGAAAATCTGTGCAAATGCAAATTTGACCATTTGGCTTTGTGACTGGTACAAGATTTGATATCCATTCAGCATAGTCGATGGACCGTATGAATCCTACATCTAACAATTTCTTAAGTTCTACTTTGACTAACAAGGAAATCTGTGGGTGCATCTTTCACAGCTTCTATTTCACTGGCTTGGCATCTGGAAATAATGGCAAATGGTGCAAGAGAAGTTATGGATCCAACCCAGGCATATCAGTACAAGACCATGCAAACTTGACCTTACGCTCTGAAAATAATTTTTGGAACTCAGGTTTCTCTTCCTCTGCCAAAGATGTCGCGAAGAGAACCATCTTAGGATCTTCTACTGTACATATGTTTACTTCCATGGTGTCCTCTATGAGCATGGTTGATTTTTCCTAAGTTACGGGGAAAAAGTCTAGTCCTCCATCCTTAGGTGCCTCATAGAGGTTTTCACCATCAGATATGTCCTTTATTTTTACTTTTTTTATCGTCAAAAGGTGCCTTTTGGTTTTCACCTAAAGACGTGTCATTTTTTGCTTTATTTTTATTGTTCATTTTGTGACTAGAGGACGGAGCAGTCTCCCCAAAGTAAGCAGCACAATCTAGGTCAATGGAAAATCCAGCCTTGTGGTCTCCACTTGGTATACCCTCACACAGTCCCATGAATTATGCAATGGCCTCATCATTTTGAAATATGTCCATAACTGGCGGGCCTTGATGATCCCAACGATTAGTTGTGGGTAGACTAAGGTAATACCATCACCAATATTGGTGAATGTTGGGTAGGACGTGGAAAGCATGCCGATAGATTTAGAGAGGTTAAAGATAAAATTGTCATCGTTACGCTCTATATCAGATTATATCAAGTACTTTGCCTCACTTGATTCACACTCATTAGCAAAGTAAGGAACAAAGGGAGTGGATTCAGGGTCAGTAGTGTCATGTGGCAATTCAAATGAATCTAAATGTTGGTCAATAGGTTCAGCAGGGTAGACGAGTATGTCGGGATTATGGTCAATGGGAGTAGAAGAGGATCCGAACTTGGTGTTGTTTGGTGTCATGTCAATTTTGAACATTTTCCAGAATCTCTCTTCAAATGTAGGCTCTCTTGGTTCGTAGAATAAGTCCTCAAGGAAACAGTCACTTAGGGATCATTGGGAACCAAATTTCAATTCGTGGGAGTCAGTTTCAAAAAGGGGATCTTCAATTGTCTCAACACAATCTGAAGCATTTACTCTCTCACTAGAAAGCGCATTGGTATTGTGATCGCTAGATTCTTGTGTTCCTAACCCTATCCCAAGACGTTTAGGTCTTCCTTTAGGTGCTAGAGGTTCTCGCCTTCCTTTCTTGTGCTTGTCGAAGCCACTAATTCCATCATAGCCTTTTTCCTTTATCATGTCATATCCTTTACCATATATTTTTATTGGAAAGGGAGTTGGATCCTTTGGTTCTCTATAAATCCAAGATAGCACATTGTTAGTGTCCTCTTGACTCATTTCACCCCACTTTATGAATACTATTTTTGGAGGTACTTTGAAAATTTCTTTTGACTCTAACATGAAGCAAGGATTGTTGTAGACCTGGGGAGACTTGGGCATCTTCATTATGCAATAGGTTGTATTCAACCTATACTCTCCACACCCTTGGTCCTAGATCTTAATACTTGCGTCGATGCTTGGGGTGATGGATGAAGTGGTAGATGTCATGGAGGTGGTCATGGTTTCCAAAGAAGAAGAAGTGGATTTTGGGGCAGTGGATGTGGATGTGGGAGGCTTTGCAAGTGTTGATGGGTCAAGGAATTTAGAGGATGACAATGTCGAAGCTTCACGGTTAATAGGCACTTGGTGCTCTGAGACACCTATTAGATTGGTACAATATTGAAATAGGTCAAGGTCTCCATATATGGTAATCTCAGTGTCATCAAAGGGAAACTTTAAACATTGGTGATATGTGGAAGGGACAGCTTTCAGGGTGTGGATCCAAGGTCAACCAAGTAGAATATTGTATGGAAGTTCTAGATCTAGGACTTGACAAGTGGTGTCCACAATGACTAGTCTGATACGAATTGGAAGTGTAATTATGCCCCGAGAGGAACATTCTTCATCATCATAGGCCTTGATAACAATGCTCCTTGTAGTGTATACACAAGCATCAGAAAATCCTAGGGCCTTAACCAATTTTAAGGAGCATATGTTCAGTCCTGGTCTGTAATGTCCCCTTCTCAAACCTGACATTTCCAATGACCGTTGGCCTTTCGTTGGGAACCCGAAGGCTAGTCGGAAGTTAAAATTAGGGTTTCCTAATTTTGAGGAGGTCATTGCTAAGAGATGGTGGATTCAATGGCAGATTCTTTCTGGGTTTTCAGAGAGCTTTGCAGTGGTAGGTTCATCTCGACATTCAGAGCACTTTTTGGAATTTACTATTTTTAGTAAATTCTATTTTTGGCAGTTTTTCAGATGAGTTCAGTTCAGTGGACTTCCTGATTCAGTTTGATCAGATGTTGGCTTAGTTGGCTTCAGGACACATTCAGAGGGATGAGTTAAGTCATTTAATTAAAAAGTTCACGTTTTGAATATTATATTTTAATGTTGACTATGGGCCTAGATTAATGACTTAATGTTGTTTTAAAAGTGGGTCCTTGAGGGTGGCGCCCTCATTAAGAGATGATTTAATTATTCCCTAAGTCAAAGCAAGGGTATGAGGGGCGCATATTTCAAGAATGATATTTAATTAAAATGTCAAAACTAAGCTTTGAAGGAAAAGTACGCCCATCCTTGAGGGAAATTGGGTTTTGACCTAAAAGCAGATTTTAGGGTTTGTGAAGTCAACGGAAGAATTATAAAAGGGAGCCTTGGTGCATCATTTCTTCATCTTTGGACGACTATACTGTTATGTTGCCGGATTGGCTCTGGAATCGCTTCGAGGAATGAAGGCCTCCTAGCTCGGGCATCACTTCGTGTTTGCAAGACAACATCAAGTGGTGATTCTTAGTCTAGTTTGTGAGTTATTGAATATCGTGCATTGTGTTTAGCTTCTTGCATTGTTAAATTTGTTTTGGGCATTTTAGTGTTTCAGCATTTTAGCATCATTTAATACAGCAGATTGCATGTTTCACTCATATCTTGAAAAATACAAAAATAGTATTTCTGGGTATCGTCTCATTCTCTTTGTTTGTCAAGAGCAATCATATTCTCCAGTTTTTAGATTTTATAGTGCTTGCATTATTTTTAAAAGTGAAATCACCTTTACCAGCAAGGTCGTACATTTTCAGTCTTCTTGGGATTCGTGCATTAGGCATTCGTTGCATATTGAGTCCGGGTTAAGTTGTTGGATTGGGTGCCATCATCATATTAGTCTTATGCATCTTAGTTTGGGAAATTTGAGTGAGTTGTGAGGGAGCTATGAGCATTTGGATCAATTCATAGGCTGCTGTTTTTAACTACAAAATACAGATTTGTGGAAAACAGAAAAACGGAATGTTAATTACAAAATTTGTAATGATTTTATATGGCTTCTTGAACTCAGCCAAGAGAGATTTTATTGTATTGTAATGATTCATATTTCCAACTCTAACATCTTGACAGGCGTATGATATTAAATTGTAAACTGTCTAGTAGTACTGGCAGTCATTCTTCAGCTTGTTGATTTGAATTTGTATTGCTCAATTTCATTTGAAGTTTGTAATAGATAGATCTCCACCCTATGGTCGCTACTTACCCACACTGGGTCAACAAGCACATTCTGGGTGTTGAGTCTTTCAACTCTTAGTAGTTTCTTTCAAGCATTGCTTTAGTTTTCACTCTGTCATATGGTCGCCCCTCACTCCGCATTGGATTGGGTAGCACATACTTGACGTTGAGTTCCTTTCTGCATCTAGAATAGAAGATCCTCTGACCAATGCTCGTCATCATCGGCGCCATTCTGGTTAGAGTTGCTTTCTTGCACATTTTGGTTTTCCCCGCTAACCTTAACGGGTGCACTGCTTTGTAATCTGTTAATTAAAAATGAAAAAATTTGGCTCAGAATATTTCAGTGGTATCAGAGCCACGTATCCTGCCATCCTATGAATTTAGCTTTCTATGAGTGACAGAGAACAGAGGTATTTGGCAAGAGTATACAAGAGAGGCACAGTTCAGTCACAGTTGCATCAAGCCCCAGAAGGTCAAACAGCTTCAGAGATTTTGAGGGCTAATTGGGAGCCTTCACAAGAAACAGAAATGGGGGATAATGAAATAAGTTCTGGCAACAGAGGTGACAGTGGGAAAGGTATAGACAATTCAGCCAATCTAGGTCAAGGACTAGATAAGAAGATGGATGCTTTGCTGGATATGTTTTCTCTCATGTTGGGGAGATTGAGTCCCAATACTCCACAAAACAATACAGGGCATGCCGGGGAGCACAGTGCTTCCAACCAACACAATGGTCGTGTTGCCCAGCCTTCAGGGAGCAACACTTACATTTCTGCTAGACCATTCAAACCCATGTTTTTGGCACCAGCTAACCCACCGCCTGACCCCGAAGAAAATGGCGGGCATTGAGGAGCCCATTGAAGAGCCGCCACTGCTTTACATCATCATCCAAACACAAATATAGTCTCTCAGTCGCCCATTATTAAATCAACGGGTTCTTCACTCAGGAGTCAGGACCCGATTAATCCTATGACCCTCTAATTAATTAAAGTCCGCTGATTTAATAATCTAATTAGTGAAAGAATCTTGACTCCGTCGTTCGTGGAAATTTAAACAGTCAAAAGTGAAAAAGACCCCTACAAAAACGCTGCAAATGTATTCAACACTTCCAAGAAGCCCGGTTGTCCCGTCTTTTGACAAATCAAGAGTCAAGAAAATAAAAAAACCATTTTAAGAAAAGTGAAAAACAATGGATTACATAAAATATCTTTTAAATGAAAATAATGGATTGCATAAATATAATATTATGTAAAGTCTTACTCTTTATCTTTATTTGATATTATATAATTTATTGTTTTCAATGCAATGTATTAAAAGTATATATTCATATTTAAAAACCATATCGAGAGTTTGTTTGAATTTTAGTGTCATTTTGTATACTTTTTGATGTCATTTTGTCTCTTTGAATAGGAAATTTCTTTGTTTTCTTGCATTAATAATGAGAGTTTTTAGTTTGTCACACATGTGAGCATTTTTTTTGCCTTTTTAATGACTTCAAAGTATATCAACTTGACAAGTGGTGTTGGTATTGAAGGTTTAATGATACATAAGGATAGCTTCACATACCAAGTGATTGAGAAAATTTGTTCCCAAGGTATTTCATGAGGTATACATTCTGAATTACCTCTATATGTGGTTATCGCTATCTTGGAGGTTGATAATGCTTAAAAATGACTTGAAATTTTTACTTTAATACTTATCTTATTGGGAGGGTCCCCTTGAAAGTATGCTAAGAGACTTGGTTAACAAGGGTTGGGTCTACCTTTATGCTATCCAAAACCTCCCTAAAGGGTTTTTCCTTTTTGGCTTTGATGAGGTTAGCCATGCAAAAGTCATCCTCAAACATGACCCCTAGTTTATTTGTGCATCCCTTTTTAGTCTTTCAACCCTAGACTCAAGACTTTATTGTCTCCAAAGAAAGGGCTCTCTGTGTCTTTATTTGGGTGGAGTTCTCAAGATTAGTTTTTTCATGTTTCAACTTTCTGCCCCAAATAGCAAGCTTACTTGTTAATGTTATTTATGTTGAGGTAGTCAAGTTCTTCTCAATTTGTCCTAAAAATGTGTTTTTGTTTAAAATGATCTCTGCAAGGACTTGAAGGAAATCATTGATATTTAGATTGGCCAAATGTGTCATATTCAATGTGTCCTTTATCTGAATCTTCCAAATACATGTTTCAAATGTCAATCTTTTGATCTTAAAATCAAAGATTGTCACATGGTTATCTCTCATACTAAGCTCACTCATTGACGTACTTTAAGGCCTTTCTTCCTAAAAAGGAAGATGGGTGAACAATGGTCAATATTCATAAATATAACCAATGCCCTAACACTAGTGCTCCTTAAACAAAGAATTCAATCAACAATGGTGGTCAACCTATTAAGAAACCAAATGATGATGCTTCAAAACTTTTAGACAAGAGGAAAGAGGTGTCTCCCTCTAAAGGGGAGTTGTTTGAGGTGAACAAACCTATGTACCTCAAAATTCCAAAAGTCTATATTTGGTGATCTCTTCTTAGCTAGATGTCTATTCTGGACACCTAGAAGAGGGATAATTTGTTCCCGATAAAAGAAACATGATCCCCTAGTTATTCAATTGGGTAGTTTTTTAGAGAGGAATTCTTGTAGAATATTTATGTGGTTCTTTCAATATTGATGAGTTGGATAGTGAGGATATGCACGTTGACTCTTATTAATGAATTTTGTGTCCTAGTGTGTTTGGGGTTGAACAAACCCTCCTAGAAAATATTCTATGAGAAAAACTTGACATCGATTTTGAGGTTTAAACATTCTCAATTTAAATGGAGTAAAAGTTACTAGCTTTTTGCTTTTTGTTGCACATCGTGTTAATTCCTAGCAGGTCATTTTTTGTGTATTAACTATGATGTGGTTTGTAGAGGAATTATCACCTTTCTATCTCATAAATGATAACTCCACTTAGTTGATCACAAATGTGATCCCACTAATAGGGTATTATAGGCTATTTTCAACATTGATAATCATTCAATTAAAGTTATTAATGTTTATGCCTCCAATGATGTTGTTGAAAGATATTTCCTTTGGTATTAGATCATTGAATCAATTTGTGCCCCCACTTGGGCTTTATGCACAAACTCTAATATGGTTGGGGCAACTTGTGATATATATGGTACTCTACCCATGAGACTGATAGTTGGTAAATGAGAGGTGTGGTTTTATATGCAAATTAAATTGTGGTTGTTTGATCACAATATAGTTTTCCAACCAATCATGCCTATTGGTTAATGGTAGCATTTTTAGGGCCTGACTTGACATGGTGTGCAAATGGCTTGATCATGTTATATTGTCAACACAATCTTTCTTCTTCTTTGTGAGTTTCTTTCCTTTGCCTATGGAGCCATTATCAAATTTTGTTTTTGCTCTTAGCCCTTTGTTTTCTTGTATTAATTATGAGGGCTTTTAGTTTGTCACACATGTGAGCATTTTTTTTGCATTTTTAGTGACTTCAAATTGTATCAACTTGACAAGTGGTGTTGGTGTTGAAGGTTTAATGATACATAAGGATGGCTTCACATACTAAACGATTGAGAAAATTTGTTCCCAGGTATTTCATGAGGTATGCATTTTGAATTACCTCTAGATGTGGTTATCCCCATCTTAGGTTGATAGTGCCTATAAATGGTTTGAATTTTTTACTTTAATACTTATCTTATTGGGAGGGTCCCCCTTGAAAGCATTCTAAGAGACTTGGTTAATAAGGCTTGGGTCTACCTTTATGCTATCCAAAATCTCCCTAAAGGGTTTTTCCTTTTTAGATTTGATGAGGTTAGCCATGTAAAATCCATCCTCAAACATGACCCCTAGTTTGTTTGTGCATCCCTTCTAGTCTTTCAACCCTAGACTCAAGACTTTATTGTCTCCAAAGAAAGGGCTCTCTATGTGCTTATTTGGGTGGAGTTCTCAAGATTAGCTTTATCATGTTGGAACGTTCTGCCCCAAATAGAAAGCTCATTTGTCAATGTTATTTATGTTGAGGTAGGTAAGTTCTTCTCAATTTGTCCTAAAAAATGAGTTTTTGTTTAATTTGATCTCTCCAAGGACTTAGGAAACCATGGATATTTAGATTGACCAAATGTGTCATACTCAATATGTCATTTATTTAAAACTCCCAAATACATGTTTCAAATGTCAATCTTTTCATGTTAAAATCAAAGATTGTCACATGGTTATCTATCGTAGTAAGTCCACTCATTGGCCCACTTTAAGGTTTTTCTTCCTAAAATAGAAGATGGGTGAACAATAGTCAAGATTCATAAAAAATAATCAATGCCCTAACATTAGTGCTCCTTAAACAAAGAATTCAATAAACAATGGTGGCCAACCTATTAAGCTACCAAATGATGTTTCAAAACTTTTAGACAAGAGGAAAGAGGTGGCTCCCTCTAATGGGGAGTTGTTTAAAGAGGTGAACAAACCCAAGTGCCTCAAAATTCCAAAACTCTAGATTTGGTGATCTCTTCTTAGCTAGATGTATATTCTAGGCACCTAGAAGAGGGATAATTTGTTCCCGATAAAAGAAAACATGATCCCCTAGTTATTCAATTGGGTAGTTTTCTAGAGAGGAATTATTGTAGAATATTTATGTGGTTCTTGATATTGATGAGTTGGATAGTGAGGATATGCATGTTGACTCTTATTAATGAATTTTGTCTTCTAGGATGTTTGAGGTTGAACAAACCTTCCAATAAAATATTCTATGAGAAAAACTTGACATCAATTTTAAGGTTTGAACATTCTCAATTTACAAGAAGTAAAGGTTACTAGTTTTTTCCTTTTTGTTGCACATCGTGTTAATTCACTAGCAAGTCATTTTTTGTGTAGTAACTATGATGTGGTTTGTAGAGGAATTATCACCTTTCTTTCTCCTACATGACAACTCCACTTAGTTCATCACAAATGTGATCATCCTAATAGGCTATTTTCAGCATTGATAATCATTCATTTGGAGTTATTAATGTTTATGCCTTCAATGATTTCATTAAAATATATTTCCTTTGGTATTAGATCATTGATTCAATTCTCACCCCACTTGGTTTCTATACACAAATTTTAATATGGTTGAGACAACTTGTGATATATGGTACTCTACCCATGAGATGGATAGTTGATAAATGAGAGGTGTGGTTTTATACGCACATTGAATTGTGGTTTTTTTATCCTAATATGGTTTTCCAACATAATCATGCCTATTGGTTTATATGGTAACATTTTTAGGGCTTTTCTTGAAACAATGTACAAATGACTTGATCATATTGTATTGTCAACATTTAACCTTTCTTCTTCTTTGTGAGTTTCTTTCCTTTGCCTATGGAGCCATTATCAAATTTTATTTTCACTCATTTTCCTATATAATTTTACATTGAATGGCAGCTTACTAAACCCAAGGTGAGCAAGACTCAATTTTATAAAATGTTTCCTTACTAACTAATCAAACCGCATTGGTCCACACTTTGTGTGTTTGGAATCTTGAACCTCAACCTACTTAATTTACAAGTTGAACTGACTAGTAGAATTGTGCTCTCAAGCACACATCTTGTTTCTTTCATATTTATGGTCTCCAATTGACATGATTTCGTTACCACTCCTACGAGGCAACCACCTTAGAGATTCACCAAGCCACTATCACATTGTAAGCTTAGCCCTTTGTTCCTACCTTATAGTTGCATGTTATTGAGCTTCAACAATTGAAGCAAATTATTGATAATCACACAACCAAAGGAGATCAAATTAAAGCTCATCTCCATAAGCTTAAAATTAGTGATAAATATTCTAAAGAGTATTTATAATATTTTGTTCTCTACACACTCCTCAATCCATTAAAAAATATAAGGACAATAGGTATTAACTGAACTTCCTAATATTCTTCAAGCTTTCATTCATCACTATGAGTAGGTTTTCATATCTTAAGATAATTCTTTGTAGCACTACCTAAAGAATGTTCCCTATTGGGTGTTTCCTTCTTAATGAGTCTTTGGTGATCAACTTTTGATAATTTTTTATCTTCTTGAGGCTATTTGATCTTTGGCCAATGACAAGATTCCTAATTGTGATGATTTCCTTGTGAATTTTAGAAAGATCTCTAGGAATTAGTTGGAGAGGATCTTAATAAATTATAATTAGAAGTGTTTCATTCTATTTTTTTAGGAAAGTTAATTAATATGGGAAATAATAAATACATACCCAAGTCAAGATATCGTGAGTTTCCTATAAATTAATCCCAATGCTCTTGCTTTGAAGCTGTGCCACCTTCTCCCGCAAATTGTGCATCTTGAACAAACTAGTTTCATAAAATTTAAATATATCCTTGATAATATTTTGTCATCTATGAAAATATGGAATGGACACAATGCTCTCATTGACAAGCTATTTTTATTAAGATTGATTTTGCAAAATCTTGTGACTACATTGAGTGGTCATTTATCCTTGTTCTACTCCAAGATTTAGGATTTGGCTCTCAACTTATGCAAAATGCTCTTTTTTTATGCCTATGCCTCACCATTAATAGCCATTAATTCAATTATTTGGGCCTTTTTGGTCAATTTACCAAGGTTATCCTCCAACTCTTTCCCTTTATGTTCTTCCCAACAAAGGCTTTAGATATCTTCTTGTAAGTAATGAAAATAGAATAAGAAACAACTAGGCATTGAAAACCATACTTAAAACACTATCATTCATCCATACAAACCTCGGATCAAGTGCCATGTGGAGATATGCTCATGATGGATGTAGGTGCTCGTATTGTCAACATAGCAATGACATTCATTAGATGAAAAAAATGAAATAATATTATCGGATTAAGAAGTGATATTCAAATGATGAATAATGTGTTTAGTTTATATATTTTTAGGAGAAATAATGAGTACTTGAGATTCAATCTTGGATCACAAATCTAATCCAAGATTAGTGGAGTTGATGAGGAGAGGTGGCAGACATGAAAGAGTCTGATTTTTTTAATTTTTAATTAAAATAATAATTAGTTATAATTGATTAGGGAGCTAACAAAATTAATTGATGATTTAATTTCTTGCATGAAGCAATTAACTAAATGCATAGATGAAGTTAGGGAGAGTAGGCTATTTTCGTGAAATAATTAATTGAGTGCATGGGTGAGTGAAGTGAATAGATTGATGAGTGGACTAAGAGCACGACTAAATAGATTGAATAGATTAGGTGGTTTTACGATTTAATTATTAATTTAATGGATGATTGATGCATACTAGGTGGAATTTAATGTTAATTAATTTAATATTTTGTGAATGATAGGTGGATAATAAAATTTTATTTTATTAATTAAATGGATAATGCTAACTCACTTAATTAAATAATAAAAATTATTTAATTAAATGATTATAAAGGAGAATATATATGATAACAAATAATAATGAGATAATAATGAATATTATTAGTGTATAAAATGATAATATAATGACATATGAAAGAAGAATTATTTTAGTGTCTACACTTCTAACCAATATTGTTTCTCAAATTTTGGTTATGATAATATAATGATCGATGAAATGAGAATTATTTTAGTGTCTCCACTTCTAACCAATATTGTTTCCTAAAATTTGGTTAAAGTTATTTCTTTGCTTAATTTCACAACTCAATGAGTGAATGGGAAATTTATAGATGACTCTTTTATTACACTTACAAAGGAAGAAAATAATATCAATCAATCCTTATAATATTTGAATATTTATTGTAAAGCCTATGGTTCAAGTATTCATGGAAAAATACTCAATGCTATAAACAATATTTTCTACTAAGCTTGTTTCGTTTGATGTTTATGGTTGGAAGTGGAGTGATCAGTGGAAACATATCTAGGTTTCTTGGAATTATGTCTTCCTTTCAAGCTTCCCCATCCTCTTTGTGGTAGACAACTATTTCCATAATCAAGAAGAAATTAGCCTACTGGATCACAAGCCTCATTCCCTAGCAATGAAATTCTAAGTGTGTTCTAAAATTTTATTTGCCACACATGTTTATTATTTTTCATGTTGGGCTATATTGATGCAAAGCAGGGTGGATTATGTTCACACAACACAATTTAACAACTTCTTCAAGATTTCAAACCCTAACTATGGTGGTTTCACACACAATCTCCTATTTCTCCTTGTAGGTCTTTAAACTTGGTTTCTCAAGCATATCTTTTAGAGGAGGCCATTAACCCACAAAACATTGACCATCTTAGACACCCATTACGCCCCTTTACAACATATCTCATTTGAGAATAAGGTTATTTTGGAACAAATTCTTCAAACTAGGTCTGTTACGCTGCTCCAAGGCCAAATTAGGCCACTGTTCCAAAGCAAGTATATCAAATTCAATCACCAATTATCAAAACTCCACTTCAGAGGTTCTAACACACCATATAGGGTCCCTTCATGCATTTTTCATCACCAATTTGTTGTCTTACAAAATCTCTAACCTACCTAACATTCCTAAGCCTAACACGTGAGGATGCTAGGCTAGGGCAAGCTCAAATCCACCCCAAACTCCATCTCCTGCTCTCATAAATCACTAAATCACTAAAATCACTCTACATCCCTCCATTCCGCCAAGTTTGGCCAAATTTCAATAGTGGAATGGACTGTAAATCATTATTTTTGGCTTCAAACCCTTAACCCTAGGGTTTACAAGTGGTTTATAGAAAATCACCTCTAACTACCTTAAATCTTGATGAAATTCAACACAATCAATGCCAAATCATAGTAGATACATTGTGTTAACTATTCACATTCATTTCATATCATGAATCAGCAATACGGAGCCGTAGTACACTCAAAAACTACAGAAAACACTATAAATTAATAGAAAATAGAGCTTGTTTATTAGTTTCTCCACCAAAATCACTTCCAAAAGTTGCCTCAAAGTTTGTGAGGCCTTTTTAAACATGTTCCAATAGAAAATCAATGGTCTACAACTAATTTATAAACAAATGACCGTTCACCTTCTCAAAATGATAAAAATTGCAAAGTTACACAAGCAACTTTTGCAACATTTTACCAAAATTGACAAAACTAAACAACTAGACCCTATATGACTTGAATACATCAAAAATGGTCTCAATTATACCTTATTACATCAAAAATGTGATTACACACATCAAACACAACCTTAGATTCCTATTTACATTTGACAAAAACTGACATGATGCTCCTGCACCATATATCTAAGGCCTCCTATTTGAAGCTTGAAAAGCTTCTTAGGGACTTCCTCTAGGTTTTTTTTATAATAATAGAGGTTTTCATCATGTGGAATGGAGTATTATTTCCTCCCACATGATTATGGAAGAATGAGGTTGCTTTCTACTCAACATCAAGGCTTAGCATTATGTATTGAACACTTCCAACAACTGAGAAGGGGGGGGGGCGTGAATCAGTCTTATCAAAACTTAATCCCTTCCAAAACTTAAGTCTTTCAGCACAAGACAACCTTCTTTCCTAGATCAAGAAACCTTTAAGAAAAATAGTAACAAATAATGATATAGCAATTTGAATCCTTAGCAACTTCAACACTTCTTGAAAAATGAAAGATATAGCAATTCTACTTCTAACCAGATCAGTAGCAATGAGAAATAGAGAATACACATGCACAAGAACACTAGATTTACGTGGAAAACCCAATGAGGGAAAAACCATGGTGAGAGTTAACTCACAATATAAGGCTCACTGCCAAAATGACTTGCAAGAAGGCTCATTGCTTTAGAGCAAGATACAGAGGACTTGTTGAACTGAAGATAACATGACTTCAGGGGAAAGATATAAGGACCTAATGAGATTCACTATCTCAGAGTAGGGTAAAATATGATTTAGAGAGAATTACAATGATTTCCAACACAACACTATGTTGATTGAGGTGTTATAGCGTAATTGATCTTTCCAAGTTCACACACTTTAGCACTATCATTGTTGAATATTCAATACAATTCGCACACAGACTTCTTCGCATGTGTACACTTCTCCATCATGTTGCATCCAAAATTATCTTGCATCTATATCCACAACACTTCAAAACTTCAACCAGGTTGGCCAAAAATAGGATAAACAATGAAATCAACTGGTTGGCCACCAAAACATAATGTAGTCCTATCCAAAAGATAGATAGGACTAAAAACATTCTTAACACTTCTTCCAATGTGATCCAAAATAATTTACATGTAGGAACACATCTACCTAAGTCAACATCAAGGAAACGTGTGGATGAAATGTTGAAGCACACAACCAGTCGACCCATAAACATACTTCTTATTGAATTAACTTGATGTGGTCCTCAACAGGATAGGTCATGACCCAAATCTATCATAACACATCTTCCATTGTTAGCGTAGCCCACAAAGCACATGGTGCAAGAAAAGGAACAAGCCTTATCGGCCAAATATCCACACATAACCCAAAAAGCCAACTCAAGACATAATGTGGCACCAAAGAGGCCAATTAGCAACGTGTGGATCACATAGGATGTTCCTTGAACATCCAACAACAACAATACTTCCATACACTTCTTCCATATTATCATGCCATCAACAACCATCGTAGATGAAACAGGTACATAATACTTCATTCAAGAAGCACAAAATACATAGCCAGATGATGTAGCATTAGTAGAACAACTTGTGGATCACTTCAACACATGAGATTGGAATTGAGACATTGTATAGATTTTGAGAGCACATTCACCAAGTCGTAAGTGTAAGGGGCTTGAAGTGAATAGTGCACTCGAGGAACACTAGACCTAGTCCGAGTGTGGTGCAACAGAGTTGTACCCTTGGTGATGCAAGTTTGGCGTGGTGTGTGTGTTAATGTGTGAGCTAGGTAAGTCACAGTCATGGTGCGACTTGGACATAAGGAGTCTATTGGACATTGTGTCTAGGACTCATCTTGAAGGCATACCAAGTCGAGGAGCCATATGGTGAGCCATTGGGCATCTGCTAAGTCATGAGGCATTATCCAAGTCCATAGTCCATTGGATATGGCCAAGTTGCATTGGAAGCTAGCCGCTTGGTGTTAGTGTTGCAAAAAGTGTTGAGGAGAGTTGGGACAACATGATTCTAATGAGGAAGCTGAGTTACTTGAGGTAGCGTGGGAAGAGTGCAACATGGAGCATACAGAAATGTCGATTCATGCCAAGTCATGGTGAGTTGGTGTAGGTTGTACAAGAGTGGTGCAACTCTACAAGGTGAGTTGGACTCGTCCAAGACTTAGTCAGACTAAAGGGCCTACAAAGCAAGTAAGTTCCTATGGGTTGTTTGGTGTGAGAAAAGTTAGAAATGGGGGAGTCATCCCAAAGTACGGTGTATTCCTACGGATGTCAGGGATTCACAAAAATAGCTTATATAGGGAGGTATGGTTGTTTGAAAGGAAAGGAGCACCATAGGGATGCAACAAGGTTGCACTGAGAGTTCACGACAAGATACCAAATGGAAAGGGTGTCTCGTGCTCTTCCTTCTAGGAGTGAAATAGAAGTAGCTCCCACCTCAAGTCCAACAGTGGATCAGGTGTACATTATGGTTATTAGGGATGAGGAAGGATCTTGTTCTGCCCTAGCCATGATGAGAGGGGGTTGGTGGTGAACCTAACATCTTGAACCCTATGAAAGAAAGTAATAGGGCCAACATGAGATAGCTCTAAGGTATGCTATTGAGGGAGCTAGATGTTGGAACTCATCCCAAGTGATGGTGTAAAGAGAGGAACGCAAGGTTGGGTGTGCTATAGATCTGAGTCGGCAAGGTAAGCCTGGGATGGCCAAGTGTGTTCCAGTAGTGTTGAGCTTGAGTTTGGAACTTATGGGGGAGTTTCAATAAGGAATTCTCATATGAGCTTGATGACACAAGTAGCAAGGCTAGTTCTCAGCATTGGGATGCAAAGTCAAGGAGTCGCACCAGGTGTGCTCCCTACAAGAAGATTTGGGCCATGTCGTACAGGTCATGCATGGGCACCATGAGAATAATCGAGTGTTGACATACTCTTGGGGAAGATCCTGTCCTCTGCAATAGGACCAAGTGGGGAACTCAAGGGCTAGACTCATTTGTATGGTGTACAGCCAAAGCAAAGATGGATGCCAGTGAGGTTGCTAGTCACCCAGGAATGGGGTAGCAGGGAAGGGTTATAGAATATCTGAATTGGTATCATTGGTGCAGGATCTCAACAAGGGTTGCATGGAGAAACATGATACTATTGAAAGGTGGAACCAAGCAAGCCTTGGGAAGCAGCTGAGTAGGTGTCAAGCGAGATCAAGGTGCACAATCCTTAAATTCATTGGACCGAGTGATCAAGGGATCTCAGGCTCAATGGTGTGAGTGGGAGTCAAGTCCCCAAAAGAGATAAAAGGGAATTATTGTGAGTTTTGCGTTGGATTTGGAAGTGCTCAAGGAGCATGTCTGCATGAAGAGAGAACTTAGAGTTCAAGGTGGACAAGTTTAGTAATCAGTTGTCTTATGGGAGGCACAAAGGATGAAGAACTAAGTGGAATCACCAAGTTTGTACAGTGTATAGCAGTCGTTTAGGTAAGTGAACAAAGTGAGACATGGTTGGACCATGTAAAGAAAAAGAGCTCATCGTAGCTCGCAGGTGTACTATTCCACGATGCACTTGTAGAAGTCAAGTTCCTCAAGTGTGGAGGACTCACAAGCAGAAAGGAATAATCTGAGAACAAGAAAGGGCTTGTCCACATGGGAGTCACGAGTAATCTTGAGCAGTGTCATGCAATGTTGACCTCTCAAGGAGAAAAGGTGCATTTGATTCATGCACTGGTCTGGCCCCGTGACAGTTGGTATCAGAGAAAAAGTAAGTTGCTCATCTAATGCTTGAAGGGAGTATTGGAGGTTAGAGTTTGGATCTCATTAGGCCAAGAGGAAAGTACTCTTTGAGCCAAACACAGTCAGCCTGATATGAGTTGAATAAGGAACAACTTCATCAGAGACTAAGAAAGAGTCAAACCAGGGTACACCCAGCAGAGGTGTCAAAGTCATGAAGCCAATGTGGTTTCAAAGAGTCGTTTTGTGAATTGAGTGACAAGTGAGTACCGAGAAGGGTCTCATTCTAGCAGTGCAATCAGTTGTGCGAGGAGATCGAGCAGGCCATCAGGGCATGCTCCTAAAGTTAGTCACTACATAGTGTCATGGTAGTGCATAGCATCCAGCAGAGGTGTGAAAGTGAACCAGGATGGTGTGGTTCAAAGGCCAATTCAATGAATGGATTAGGATTCACTAGCGATATGTGGCCAAGTTCTAGGGCAACACAAGTTTTGGATTGAATTTAGGCGTCTGTGTATCTTCTTGAGGGTGGTATGGGTCGTTGTGTTTTTGAAGATGTCGGAAGAGGTTATGGGGCCTCGTTCCAAGTGCGAGAGGGGGCAACGAAGGATTATGGACCCGGAGTTGTGCAGAACTTCTGCAACAAGCAAACAGAGGAGATTCAGACGGTGTGTTGCTAGAGTGGGGCGAATCAAAGAAATCTTGCATGAAAAAGGTCTTAGTAGCTCATGTGTAGCAAAGCGGGCGAAGTGTAAGTGAGTGTTGGGACAGGAACCAATGTTGAGTTTGGCTATAACCACACAGACGTGGGTACCAAGTTGGTGCAGAGAGTTCCATCCGCGATGGACTCGAAGGTGTTTGCGGATAGGAAGGAAACATCAGCAAGATATGGTCTTTGGAGCATCAACACAGGGTTCTGGAGTAGACTCACCAATGTTGGGAGTTGATAGATGTAGAATTTTGAAAAGTTGACCTAAGAGTGAGGTTACATCAGGGTTTAGAACCTTGGAGAAGTCACATCATAAGAATGTGCATCAGGGCAAGCCAGGCTCATATCCCTTAAAGTCAAACATCTTAGTGTGAACGCTAGATAGAGGCACTATCCACAAACAAAGTGCAAGTTAGCCAACCAAGTAGTGGTTGCAAGAGCTTCTCAAGGGTTAGGAATTGGAAAGGAAGTCAACATGACCTACAAGCTGGGTTAGGATGTCGCAAAGTGTCGTGGAATATCTATAATGAAGCGTAAGCCAATAGGGAACTGGACGTGGTGTAAGTGTTGTAGTGGTGTGGTGGATGTTCTATGAGTGAGTGAAGGTAAAAGGGGGACCTAAGTTGGACTCAACATTCAGGGTGTAGGATCCTGACAAGGTCAAATCCGAGGTGAAATTGATGGGGGACCTACACAAGGCAGTGTTCAAGGTGTAGGACTATTGTCCAGGACATTGGATCCAAGGCAAAATCTAGTGGCATTAAGGTTGGAAGATTTTGCAATCGAAGCAAGCCGAGTCACAAGATGGCGAGAAAGGCTAGAAGGTTCAGAATTGAAGTAGATTAAGTCACATAAAGAAGGTTGCAAATGGTTATAAAGGATTTAGAGCTGGGCAAGATCACAAAAGAAGATGTTAGTTGAGCTTTTGGTGCGGTGTAATGGGAAAAAGATGGGCGAAAGTCGTTCCATGACAACATTATGGGTACCTAGAAGAAGCAAGGTGAATGGGAAAGGTGCACTCAGTGCAGATGAAGTATGCAAAGTAGGGTTGTTTAGGCAAGCACCAAGGTAAACTCCAAGAGTTTTTCAGAAGTACACCAAGTATGGTGGAAAAAAGTATGACAAAGTATTGAAGGATCGCCAGATGCAGGACGTGTATCGGTAGACAAAAGTTGTTAAATATTGGGTTGCATATGACAGGCGAGAGACTCCAAGCAGTCGAGTGGGTGTAGAGCATGCCACAAAGCCGTGCTTGAAGGGTATACTGGTCGAAGGAGGCTACGGTACTAGGGTCATCATGGGCAGATAGGATGGCGTAGCAGATAGAAGCTGCGAAGCCAAAAGTTGAAGGCATGAATTCAAGAAAAAGTGTCAGAAGAGGGGTATACTAGTCGATGGAGGCTAGGTACTAGACCTACACAACAAGGTCATTGCAATGAGCTTTCAGTGGATGTTGGAAGTGGTTGAGTAGTAAAAGGTTGTCCAAGCATGGATGCAAAAGTTCTCAATACGAGGAAGCTCAATGAGTTAGTCAAGGCAGGGCCTTGCAAAGCATTGTAGTGTCAGGGACACTCAACCAAGCTTCACCTCAGAACGGGACAAGATGTCTTTGGTTCAACATTTGAAGATCCCTTGGATAGGTTTGTAAGACTTCACCAGGAAGTGGTTAAGCAAGGGTCTCATGTCCAAATGTTCGGTGTCAAGGACATCACTTGTTTTTAAGTGGGGGACAGTGTAAGGGGCTTGATGTGAACAATGCGCTTGAGGAACACTGGACCCAGTTTGAGTGTGGTACAACATATTTGTACCCTTGGTGATGCAAGTTTGGCATGGTGTTTACGTTAATGTGTGAGCTAGGCAAGTCGCAGTGGTGGTGCAAGTTGGACAGAAGGAGTCTATTGGGCATTGCATCTAGGACTCGTCCTGAACGCATACCAAGTTGAGGAGCCATTGGGCATTTGTTAAGCCATGAGGCATAATCCAAGTCCATAGTCCATTGGATATGGCCGAGTTGCATTGGAAGGTAGGAACTTGGTGTTAGTGTTGCAAAAAGTGTTGAGGCGAGTTGGGACAACATGGTTCTAATGAGGAAGTCGAGTTACTTGAGGTAGCATGGGAAGAGTGCAGCATGGAGCATAAAGAAGTGTCAAGTCATGCCAAGTCATGGCCAGTTGGTGTAGGTTGTACAAGACTGGTGCAACTCTACAAGGCGAGTTGGACTCGTCCAAGACTTAGTCAGACTAAAGGGTCTGCAAAGCAAGTAAGTTCCTATGGGTTGTTTGGCATGAGAAAAGTCAGAAATGGGGGAGTCATCCCAAAGTACAACGTATTCCTATGGATTTCAAGGATTCACAAAAATAGCTTATATAGGGAGGTATGGTTATTCAAAAGGAAAGGAGCACCATAGGGTTGCAACAAGGTTGTACCGAGAGTTCACGGTAGGATACCAAATGGAAAGGGTGTCTTGTGCTCTTCCTTCTAGGAGTGAAATAGAAGTAGCTCCTGCCTCGAGTCTAGCAGTGGCTCAGGTGTACATTATGGTTATTAGGGACGAGGAAGGATCTCGTTCCACCCTAGCCATGATGAAAGGGGTTTGGTGGTGAACCCAACATCTTGAACCCTGTGAAAGAAAGTAACAAGGCCAACATGAGACATCTCTAAGGTATGCTACTGAGGGAGCTGGATGTTGGAATTTATCCCAAGTGACGAGCTAAAGAAAGGAATGCAAGGTTGGGTGTGCTACGGATCCAAGTCGATAGGGTAAGCTTGGGATGGCCAAGTGCATTCCAACAGTGTAGAGAAAGTCTAGAACTTATGGGGGAGTTTCAATAAGGCGTTCTCATATGAGCCTGAGGACACAAGTAGCAAGGCTAGTTCTCAGCATTGGGATGCAAAGTTGAGGAGCCGCACCAGGTGCGCTCCCTGCAAGAAGAGTTGGGCCATGTTGTGCAGTCATGCATGGGCACCATGAGTATAATCGAGTGTTAGCATACTCTTGGGGATGATCTCATCCTCCACAATAGGACCAAGTGGGGAACTCAGGGGCTAGACTCATCCATATGGTGTATAGCCAGAGCAAGGATGGATGACAGTGAGGTTGCTAGTCACCCAGGAATGGGATAGCAAGGAAGGGTTACAGAATATCTAGATTGGTATCGTTGGTGCAGGATATCAACAAGGGTTGCATGGAGCAAGATGATACTATTGAAAGGTGGAACGATGCAAGCCTTGGGAAGCAACTAAGTAGGTGTCAAGCGAGATAAATTTACATAGTCCTTGAAGTCATTGGACCGAGTGGTCAAGGGATCCCAGGCTCAATGGTGTGAGTTGGATTCAAGTCCCCAAAAGAGCTCAAAGGGACTCATTGTGAGTTTGGCATTGGATCTGGAAGTGCTCAAGGAGCATTTCTGCGTGAAGAGTGAACTCCGAGTTCAAGGTGGATGGGTTTAGTAATCGGTTGTCTTATGGGAGGCACAAAGGATGAAGAACTCGGTGGAATCACCAAGTCTGTATAGTGTGTAGCAGTCGTTCAAGTAAGTGAACAAAGTGAGACATGGTTGGACCATGCAAAGAAAAAGAGCCTGTCGTAGCTCGTAGGTGTACTATTCCACGGTGCACTTGTAGAATTCAAGTTCCTCAAGTGTGGAGGACTCACAAGCAGAAAGGCATAATCTGAAAACAAGAAAGGGATTGTTTGCATGGGAGTCATGAGTAATATTGAGCAATGTCATGCAAGGTTGACCTCTCAGGGAGAAAAGGTGCATTCGATCCATGCACTGGTTTGGCCCTGTGACAGTAGGAGTAGACACACCAATACGAAAAAAAGTGGAGCATTTCCCAGACCAATTTCGATAACTAACAACACTGCCAACCTTCAACAATTCATAGAGATCTCCTCGAAAACATAGGTGATCTAAAAATATAGGAGTGCAACATCCATAGAACATGAACATAGAATACCAAACCACAAGACCAAAGCATCAATAGCAGAGGAATGCAGAGCATTCTCTCAGACAGACTTCACTACATCTTTCTAAACTAGAAACACTTAAGCAAGTTTTGGAGGCCAGTAATTCCTTCCAGTAACACATACTTCATTAGGAACATCAAGAGAGAGCATAATACATATTGTAATCCTTCAACAACATCTCTCCACTATCATTCATGCTTCTAATCCTCATCTTAATGCTTCTAATCCCCATATGAATATATCATTATGGAATCAACTCTGCTGACAATAATAATGCATTATATAAACAACTCTTCTTTCATAAGGCATGACATCCTATCATGAATTTCAACAATTATTCTTTGATAAGGCATGAAGTTCATCACCAATGTTATCCCAAACTGAATATAACAATGACAACCAATAGCAAGGACTAACAACTTACTTCTCAAGTGTTGACATTGATGACAACCAACAATCAATGTTGACATCAATGACAACTACCAACAATAATCTCCTTAGTGTTGACATCAATGACTACAATTGCCAACAATATCCCTGTTTGGCATTGATGGAAACACACACTACTCACTCTCCCCCTTTGACATCAAGGATAAAGGGCCATATATCTCTGTATAAAGCAACAACATTTGTTCTGACTTTAGGGACAAAGAGAAAAATGATCTTCTATTGAAGCAATAACACATACTCCTCCTTTGGCCAACATCATTTTTATAACTGCAACAAACTCCCCCTTACTACCAACTCCCCCTGAGCGGTAACATACATCAATCTAGGGAAAAGATATATGACATGAATTTCTCCCCTAGACAGATGCACTATTTATGCATCTAGTTAGAACAAAGAGGGGAAATTACCCCTAGTTTCTGCCACAGATACTCAAAAGTATCCTTTGAAAATGCCTTAGTGAAAATATCTGCAATCTGGTCCTTGGTAGACACATACTCTATTTTGAATTCATGTTTTGCAACCTTCTCTCTCAGAAAGTGGTACTAGATTGAGATGTGTTTAGTTCTTAAGTGCATTACCAAATTCTTGGACATGTTAATTGCACTTGTATTGTCACATAGTATAGGAATAGGTGCATCATAAACCACCTTCACATCCTTCAAAGTTTGCTTCATCCAAAGCACTTGAGTACAACAAGATGTTCCAACAATATATTTTTCTTGTATTATGGAGAAAGACACTGAATCCTACTTTTTACTAAACCATGAGATCAATTTGTCTCCCAAAAAAAATGCCCTTCCACTTGTACTTCTTTGGTCATCAACACAACCTGCCCAATCAACATCAATACAGGCACTCAGAGAGAAATTTTGATCCTTTTTGTATAATAGGCCGTAATCTGAAGTACCCTTTAAGTATTTGAAGATTCTTTTCACAACTTTCTCATGAGATTGCTTAGGATTGTCTTGAAATCTTGCAACCAAACATACCGCATGCAAAGCAAACCTAACAACTACACCAACTCATGTAATTAATCTAATCAAGCACCAATTGACTCAAATATCATATGTTTTGAAGAACATGTATGAATTATAGCACGATGCTATCTGAAATAGAGTTTTGTGGCACACCAAATCATCTCATACATCAATATTGCATGCATTGAACATTTTCATAGATCTGTATGGACAAGACTTTGGAAGAATACAAAGCATTCCATCAATCCTTTAGCATTACTTCTTTATGCCAGTTCGAAACTCTATCACTAATATCTTTCACTTCAATAGGTATAAAGACTTGAAATCTTGGATATAATACCTTCATACCTTGATTAACTTAACTTTTGGACTACAAGATGGAACCATTTTCTGCAGAGAGGAGAAAACCAAAAGCACTCCTAAGTTTAGCTTAAGTGCATGAGAATAAATTAGAATAATAATCAACTAAAGAGTAATTAATTATTAGCTAATGCATGATAACTCTAACACCTCCTCCGTTAAGATGAACTTAGGGAGTAGCTAAAAACCCTAAAAAGAAAGGATGCATGATGCATCCCAGCAAACAAGGCCTGATGAGGTACCCATGTACAAACAAAAGATCTCTCACAATAGGAGAAAAGGAGAAAACCACTGTGGGAGAAAACTCCTCTCCAAAAGAGAGAAAAGCGAATGAAATACTAAAAAACCTCCAAATCAAGGTGCGAAGGACTAAAAAGCCTCCAACCAAAACAATGTCCTAAAAAAGAGGAGCATGTTGAACATTGTTGAAGCACAAAGCTATAGACTCTTGTCAAATGATGACTGATATAATCCTGAAATGAAAAACCTCCTCTGAAACAAATGATGATTAGGATCAAGATAACAAGAATTTGCATGAGTGCCTACAACGACACTACTCGAGTCAGATGGCGAACAAAGGCAAAACATCTAGAAATCAAAGATACAAATGTCAAGATTTAAGGAGACTATAATCTGCATGAGTGCCCCCAACGACACTACTCGAATTATATGGAAAACATTTGGAAGTCGAAGATACAGGTGGTACATGAATCTGCATGAGTGACCCCAATGACACTACTCAACATGCAAGATGCAAGTCAAAAATATAGGTACCAATAGTCTGAAGAACACTGATCATGAGAGAGACAATAATCTGTATGAGTGTCCCCAATGACACTACTCGAATCAAATGGAAAAAAGGAAAAAATATAAACTCAAAAATACAAATGGTACATGAAACTTTATGAGTGACCAAAAATGACACTACTCAACATCCAAGATGCAAGTTGAAAATACACATGTACCCAATAATATTTGATCAAATGAAAATGGAAGGTTGCCTCCAAAAGCATAAATATAAGAATATACATATGGTAAATGCTCCAACTCATTGAGCAGTGTCATGCAAGGTTGACCCCTCAGGGAGAAAAGGTGCATTCGATCCATGCACTGGTTTGGCCCTATGACAGTAGGAGTAGACACATCAATACAAAAAAAAGTGGAGCATTTCCCAGACCAATTTCGATAACTAACAACACTGCCAACCTTCAACAATTCATAGAGATCTCCTCGAAAACATAGGTGATCTAAAAAGATAGGAGTGCAACATCCACAGAACATGAACATAGAATACCAAACCACAAGACCAAAGCATCAATAGCAGAGGAATGTAGAGCATTCTCTCAGACAGACTTCACTACATCTTTCTAAACTAGAAACACTTAAGCAAGTTTTGGAGGCCAGTAATTCCTTCCAGTAACACATACTTCATTAGGAACATCAAGAGAGAGCATAATACATATTGTAATCCTTCAACAACATCTCTCCACTATCATTCATGCTTCTAATCCTCATCTTAATGCTTCTAATCCCCATATGAATATATCATTATGGAATCAACTCTACTGACAATAATAATGCATTATATAAACAACTCTTCTTTCATAAGGCATGACATCCTATCATGAATTTCAACAATTCTTCTTTGATAAGGCATGAAGTTCATCACCAATGTTATCCCAAACTGAATATAACAATGACAACCAATAGCAAGGACTAACAACTTACTTCTCAAGTGTTGACATTGATGACAACCAACAATCAATGTTGACATCAATGACAACAACTACCAACAATAATCTCCTTAGTGTTGACATCAATGACTACAATTGCCAACAATATCCCTGTTTGGCATTGATGGAAACACACACTACTCACTCTCCCCCTTTGACATCAAGGATAAAGGGCCATATATCTCTGTATAAAGCAACAACATTTGTTCTAACTTTAGGGACAAAGAGAAAAATGATCTTCTATTGAAGCAACAACACATACTCCTCCTTTGGCCAACATCATTTTTATAACTGCAACAAACTCCCCCTTACTACCAACTCCCCCTGAGCGGTAACATACATCAATCTAGGGAAAAGATATATGACATGAATTTCTCCCCTAGACAGATGCACTATTTATGCATCTAGTTAGAACAAAGAGGGGAAATTACCCCTAGTTTCTGCCACAAATACTCAAAAGTATCCTTTGAAAATGCCTTAGTGAAAATATCTGCAATCTGGTCCTTGGTAGGCACATACTCTATTTTGAATTCATGTTTTGCAACCTTCTCTCTCAGAAAGTGGTACTAGATTGAGATGTGTTTAGTTCTTAAGTGCATTACCAAATTCTTGGAAATGTTAATTGCACTTGTATTGTCACATAGTATAGGAATAGGTGCATCATAAACCACCTTCACATCCTTCAAAGTTTGCTTCATCCAAAGCACTTGAGTACAACAAGATGTTCCAACAATATATTTTTCTTGTATTATGGAGAAAGACACTGAATCCTACTTTTTACTAAACCATGAGATCAATTTGTCTCCCAAAAAAAATGCCCTTCCACTTGTACTTCTTTGGTCATCAACACAACCTACCCAATCAACATCAATACAGGCACTCAGAGAGAAATTTTGATCCTTTTTGTATAATAGGCCGTAATCTGAAGTACCCTTTAAGTATTTGAAGATTCTTTTCACAACTTTCTCATGAGATTGCTTAGGATTGTCTTGAAATCTTGCAACCAAACATACCGCATGCAAAGCAAACCTAACAACTACACCAACTCATGTAATTAATCTAATCAAGCACCAATTGACGCAAATATCATATGTTTTGAAGAACATATAGGAATTATAGCACGATGCTATCTGAAATAGAGTTTTGTGGCACACCAAATCATCTCATACATCAATATTGCATGCATTGAACATCTTCATAGATCTGTATGGACAATACTTTGGAAGAATACAAAGCATTCCATCAATCCTTTAGCATTACTTCTTTATGCCAGTTCGAAACTCTATCACTAATATCTTTCACTTCAATAGGTATAAAGACTTGAAATCTTGGATATAATACCTTCATACCTTGATTAACTTAACTTTTGGACTACAAGATGGAACCATTTTCTGCAGAGAGGAGAAAACCAAAAGCACTCCTAAGTTTAGCTTAAGTGCATGAGAATAAATTAGACTAATAATCAACTAAAGAGTAATTAATTATTAGCTAATGCATGATAACTCTAACACCTCCCCCGTTAAGATGAACTTAGGGAGTAGCTAAAAACCCTAAAAAGAAAGGATGCATGATGCATCCCAGCAAACAAGGCCTGATGAGGTACCCATGTACAAACAAAAGATCTCTCACAATAGGAGAAAAGGAGAAAACCACTGTGGGAGAAAACTCCTCTCCAAAAGAGAGAAAAGCGAATGAAATACTAAAAAACCTCCAAATCAAGGTGCGAAGGACTAAAAAGCCTCCAACCAAAACAATGTCCTAAAAAAGAGGAGCATGTTGAACATTGTTGAAGCACAAAGCTATAGACTCTTGTCAAATGATGACTGATATAATCCTGAAATGAAAAAACTCCTCTGAAACAAATGATGATTAGGATCAAGATAACAAGAATTTGCATGAGTGCCTACAACGACACTACTCGAGTCAGATGGCGAACAAAGGAAAAACATCTAGAAATCAAAGATACAAATGTCAAGATTTAAGGAGACTATAATCTGCATGAGTGCCCCCAACGACACTACTCGAATTATATGGAAAACATTTGGAAGTCGAAGATACAGGTGGTACATGAATCTGCATGAGTGACCCCAATTACACTACTCAACATGCAAGATGCAAGTCGAAAATATAGGTACCAATAGTCTGAAGAACACTGATCATGAGAGAGACAATAATCTGTATGAGTGTCCCCAATGACACTACTCGAATCAAATGGAAAAAAGGAAAACATCTAAACTCAAAAATACAAATGGTACATGAAACTTTATGATTGACCAAAAATGACACTACTCAACATCCAAGATGCAAGTTGAAAATACACATGTACCCAATAATACTTGATCAAATGAAAATGGAAGGTTGCCTCCAAAAGCATAAATATAAGAATATACATATGGTAAATGCTCCAACTCATTGAAATGCATGTAACCATCCGCTAATTTACGTTGCATCTAAAAGTACATAGGAACAAGAACTAGATGTGTAGACTACATTAAAATCTCAACCCAAGGTTTGTAAACTTGTGATGGTGCAGCATTGTATATGCCTCCAGAGACTCAAAACTATCTAAGTTATCATATTCAAGTTATTTTACTTGCTATAAATTACAAAATTGCATAACAGTGAAAGAAACAAATCAGAACTGATGGCTACAGGCACCTACAACTTAAACTGTAACTAAATTGCTACTAATAAGAGATCACTACATCAACTCAAAACTAATTAAAACTATCAACTCAGCTAATTTAACCTCTGAAGTACTACTGGTTAAACATTACATGCATTTTTATGAACATTCATTATCAATAAGCAAAGTATGAGATTCTAGTTTAATTTGCATGTAATTCATAAAGTAATGATTAACAAAAAATAGTTATTTAAACAAAGATAAACTAGAAAGTGAAGTGAAGAACACTTACCTTGAGTGGCCTACTCAAGTGGTTGTTCTCACTTAATTGGAACCAAATCTAACTAATGGATTCTACGCATCCATGTTAAATTGACTTCATTCATTGCATATCATGAAAGATAACATAAGATCTTCTTCACAGATTGTATTCAATGAAAATCATTCTAAATATCCATCATGTCTTGAAACTAAAAATAATAGATAACAAAAAGATTGAAAAACCAACTAACTTATCTAAGGACTCAACCACCAGCTATATATAAGCTCGAGGGATTTTTATTCTAAGCAACAACTAACCACGATCATTAACTTCCACCCCTAGATATTAGAGTGTATAGTTAAGATTGAACTGTCCAAACCATAACTGAAAATAAATAAGAATCCTAATAGAACTAGAACTTTGTAAACATGATTGTATGTAAAACACACAAACATTTGTCAAAAACCTATCAAAAGAGGAGTCCTTCCTTTCCAATGCTTATTAACTTGTCATAATGATGCGCATTCAATCTTCATCAGATGTCTTTAATCATAAATTATCACATTCAACTTAATCTGGAACTCCCCTATTTTGTTGTCCCAATCTTTCTTTTGTTGCAGGTTTAGCTTTCAACTGCTACGTGCTATAGTTCCTCCTTGGCTGCAAAAGGTTAATTCACAAAGCATGTACACAAGACTAACTATCATAATTAAAACATAAAATTTCATCCACATTTTATGCACACTCACATAGAAACCATGCAATACTATTATGTCATAGCCATATTTCCATCATTATATTTTAGGTTCAAGTCTACATAATAAGTATGAAAAGATAGTATACTATAGGATTATTGTCTAGAAGGTATATCTAAAAGTTTTTTAAAGTATGCATGAAAATAATAGAAAATAAGATAATAATTGAACCCATCAATTAGCACCAACAATAGAAACCCCCCCATAATGTTGAAAAAGGAGAACCATGACAAGTACATTGAAATTGTGTGAAACCAAGAAGTGCATGTAGGAGAAACAACCTACAAATAAAAGGGTGTGCAAATGAAAGCACATAGGCATGAGGCAAGAATCATTGGGATTCACTGTTGTTGTGGAAGGGATACTCACTTAACAAAGGTATGATGGAAAACTAAATGAAAACATCAACCCCCCATGGCACTTTGTATCATAGTGTGGATACAAAAGGCACAATAGGATGTGCAAAATCCCCAAAAAATACACTATAATGACACTTTATCTCAGTGCATCAACAAAAGAGAATGTGCATGAAAAGATGTCTAAAATGCCCAAATAGGAAAAAATACTGGAAATACATATAAAACAACCAAAAATGAGTCTTCCCATGCAAACGAAAAAAAGTTTCCAAGAGCTAAGATGTCAAAGAAATTCACTAGAGTGTGAAAACACAAAAAAATGAATAAAATATACTTAGAGAGCAATCTAGAAAAACTGCATGGATAGTTGTGAAGAGCTCTAAGAGATGGTTCCAATGCCACTGGAATCACAGAAAACAAAAAAACTAGTCAAAAGTTATGAGTTCGGGACTAAAAACAACACCTTTGACTTCAACAGGTTGTAGAATGCACCAACAACAAAAACAAGTGATGAGACCCACACCACAGAAAATTCAGTAGAGCTAGCTTTCCGACAATATCTCATTTGTCAAAATCCAACATCGTATGCCCAAGTTATGACCAAAAGAAAAAAATTACTCCTGAGGACCAAAGAAGGGTCTTGAAGGGGCCAAGGTCCTAGGTCGTACGACTGATGTCATGCTAACGTCAACAAATATTCCCTAGAATATTCCTTCCGCCAAAAAAAATTGACCCCCTATGCTAAAAATCCAACGAACAAAATATTCCTTTCAAGTGGTCAAAATATTCTTCTCCCGCACCCGAAAAGACCTTGCTAGTAATAAATCGTGAATACCAAAAAAAATTACATATGCAAGTTTGTAGTTGCAAGAAAAGGCAAAAACCGAGTGCCGAGAAAGCTAACAAAGTTTGCAAAAAATTTGAGGAGGGAAACGGTTTTAAAAGGGCGACCGTTGGCAAGGTTGTATAGCCACAACGACGGCAATAGGGTACTATGTACCCTTAAAAAACTTTAATGCACCCAATACTTGCAAAAAAGTCCACCCCCCAATTTATTTCAAACCTACATGCTTTTATTATTTTGCATTTTTTATTTTTTATTTTTAAATTCTAATAAGAAATTAAAAAAACAAAAGTTGTTGACCTAAGGAAATTGTTTCCCTTTTTAATTTTTTTTTGAAATTCATGCATAGGGTCGTATGGAGGTTACACGGGCCCTGCACAAAAAAAATTTCCTCAGATGCTCTTGACCCCAAAATAGGGCAAATTTATAGTCAAAATTTTTGGAATCAGCCTCCTAAATCCAATGGCAAGGTCCTTTTCGCACCAAAATGCTCTAAAAGCGTAGCTACCCTTCATATTTTAAAAAAAAGCAATTGCATCAAACCCTCACAAATCTGACTTCAAGAGTCCAAATTAGGACAAACAAATGCCAAATTTGACTTTCTCGATAGCTCTAAATCCAACAGTGAGGTCCTTTTTGTGTCAAAATTCACCCAAAAATCACCCTCTCCAAAATTTGCAAAAAAAATAAAGGAGATTCTAGATTTGAAGCCTATAACTCTTGTTGAAGGAAAAAACCTCATAAATCAAGAAGGCTTTTGTTGAATCCGGGCTATGATACCATGTTAGAATTTCAAGAATATTGGTTGAGTTACAAATTACCCAATTGCACAAATTTAAATAAAGGATAAACTATGAATAGTTGCATTCTTAATAACAGCTTAGGAATGGGTACAATATATAAAGCAAGAGATGAGCCATCTAGAATGACAACTACCAACTAGAAAAAAGGCATGCAACTCCATGCAAGATTGCACAACTAAGCAATCATTATCCTAACAAACTAACAACTAGCAAACTTATCTAGAGGAATATTCTAGGTATAATATTCTACACTAACACCCCCCTTAAGTGTAGTTAGGTGAATAAAGAGATATACAAATAATGCAAAGATGGATGCATGAAAGCATGAATGGGTCCTAACTACAAGCCCATGTTAGATACCCATGAACATATGCAATAAAAAAAGGGGAAAAAAAGAAAACCCAGTGGGACTAAACTCTCCCCACCATTGAGATAACCTGTTGCAAAGAAACACTGGAAGCACATTTGTGGAGTAACACTAAAATCCTTAATCCGACAAGCAATGAAAGATAATTTTGTTTGCTAGAAACCATATTAGAGTCACTGAATGACTAGGTTGGAATCGTGATAAATAAACAACAAACCCGATGCCAAGGAACACTCGAAAACTTGTAAATTGGCACAACTCTAGAATCTATGAAGCATAGTTGATTGAAAAGTGATCTAGAGCTAAAATGATGTGTTGAGACCAAAAAGAAAATGCAAACCTAATGCACGAAAATAGGAAAGAGTGCATGTATTGATCAATATTCACATCTGCCTCCATGATTTTTTGCCCTACAATATAAAACGAATTTGCACTCAAACTAACCTCACCATTCACATTGATGCCAACAATCAAGTGTGGGCAACTACATTTAGCAATGATGACACTTAGTGCAATTATGAGTGAGATAGGGGTGTTGTTTGCAAACATATTTGAGTTTTGTATTCTTTATTTTATCTATATCTTCATTTTCTTTTCTAGTTACAATAGTTTGAAGGTGAAGAGGCTAACTACCCAAAGGTTGTAATTTTAGAGAATGGAAAGCATGATATGTCCTTTGTATTGGTCCACTACTTTGAATATGTTATTTCAGTAGAAATTAAAAGATATTGAGGTAGAGTTGGGGGTTTTGTTGTATTGATTGGTCATCTTTTGATTCTTGGCTATGATGGAATTAGATATCATCAATTTTAAGGAAAAAAATTGGTGAAAATGTATAAAGATTGAAAGTTATCATCTCCACCATTAATAGCTATCCACATCTTTGTGGTTCTCCCTAAATGATGTTTTTCTTATTTACATAAAAAACAAAAACATCAATCACAATGAAATAATAGAAACTATATTTACAAATCTAAAAATGTATAAAGATTGAAAGTTGTCGTCTCCACCATCAATAGCTATCCCCATCTTTGTGGTTCTCCCTAAATGATGTTTTTTTATTTACATAAAAAACAAAAAACATCAATCACAATGAAATAATAGAAACTATATTTACAAATCTAAAAATGTATAAAGATTGAAAGTTATCATCTCCACCATCAATAGCTATCCCCATCTTTGTGGTTCTCCCTAAATGATTTTTTTTTATTTACATAAAAAACAAAAACATCAATCACAATGAAATAATAGAAACTATATTTACAAATCTAACAAAGAGACAAAACACACACACACACACACACACACACACACACACACACACACACACACACACATAATGAAATAATACAAACTATGCTTACAAATTTAAGAAAAAGACAAAGCATATATATATATATATATATATTCTCCAACTTTGTGATTCTTACTAAATAATATTTTTTATTTACATAAAAAATCAAAAAACATCAATCTCAATGAAATAATACAAACTATGCTTACAAATCTTTAAAAAAAACATATATAAATATTTTATTTTATTTAATTGTTTCTCTTTAATGAACATTATAGAATCTCTCTTTGAACTTCTTTTCAAAGCACTAATAACGATTGCTCCTAAAGGTCCTACATCTACCAAAGAAAAGTTTTAATTATAAACAATAAAAATAAAAATTATTCCTCTCAGAATCACACGACTTACAAAGAAGCTCCAAATAAAATCCTTAATTACTGTCACAAAATATTTATTTTATCCATTACACACAACACTAAACTTTATATTTAGTGAGTTATTCCAATTTATACCTCAACATTTTTGTTGCTGGTCAAAAAATCCATTCTGCATTTTAAAAATAAGACAAAAAATTGGTCATTTAAAAAGAGGATTTCACTTCATTGTAAAAAAATATTTTGCATTATGCAAATGGATTGCATACATCAATAAAATATGAAGAAAACACGTTTAGAAGAAAACTAGAATACTGTAAGGGGTCTTCATGCGGTCGTTTAGTTTGTTTTGGCTAGCAGCTACTACTCAACATTTTAAGAAGTAATTTGTGAAGATGGTGATCTCATGAATATTTATTTTTTTTATTATTTTTAAATAGTCAATTGTTATGGATTTTTTTTTTTATTACTATTTTTAAGTAGCATCGATTGTTGCAGAAGCAAAGTAAGAATTTTCAGTGTTAGAAAACTCAAGCGAATAGTTTCTTGTTTGTGAGAAGCTAAAGCAAACTACCCCATTTAGATATGCTTAACAACAAGAATGGGCATGGAAATAGTTAGAGCTGCATCGCCAGGTTTGTATTATTGCTCAGATGGGTTTCTTCTTGTCCATTACCAAATTTCAATTACTTTCTATATATTTCTTTCATATTTATACATACTTGATGTATTTGAATTGTCGCTTTCGGAAAGCTTGTCATTTAATTAATTTGTGTTTTTGCTACCATCTCATTCTTCAAGGTTGCTTATGAAAAATTTGTAAAAACATCAACTTGTGGCTGTTGAAACCCCGCAATGAAGGGTTCAATTTGGCTTATGAGCAGACTTCAAACTACAATGTTCTTGGTTGTTGCAAATAGTAACTTAGGCAACATATGATTGGGTTTGACTAGTAGAAAACAGTCCTTACGGTTAGAAAGAGAACTTGCATTGTTATTTACAAATGAACAAGATCAGCCTTTGGGACTATTGAGTAGATCATAATGGAAGCACATGAGAGAGTTTTTGTCTTGCACAAGAAGAAATGGAACAAGTAGATATTCAGATTTCTAAGATTATCTCCTTGGTCTCATTTAGAAAAGTGGATAATACACTTTTGTTTTTGGATGTATCTTTCAAAATAGTAAAGTATTCTCTAGGATATACCTTGTAAAGGAAGTCCTGTTGGTTGAAAAGCTCAAAAACTTTTGCCAATGATCTTGATAGTAGAACTCAATCATTGAAACTGCCTATGGCTTGTTCAATGAAATCTTTTATAGAGTTTGGTCAATGATCTTGATAGTAGAACTCAATCATTGAAATTGCCTATGGCTTGTTCAATGAAATCTTTTATAGAGTTTGGTGGATGTAAATGAAATCTTTTGTAATTCGCTTCGCCTCCTTCCACACTAAGGAGTTGGGTTCATGATAATGTCACCAGATGTGCCTTCAAGGATGGTGTTGATACCAAGTGTGTACATTACCAGTAATCTGTTTTTACCCAAATAGTTTACAAGTTTCCTCAGACATTAGAATTAGGTTTTCCCTTGTCCTTTAAAGTGCCCCACTGTGCTGGTTAAGGCCTTAACATGTCTTGTTACGAGACCAATATAATCTATACTAGTTCTCAGGAACTCCAAGATTGTTTAATGATAGTTTGGTTTTAGTCCCCTATGGAGGTGAAAAGGGCCATATCAAACAATGGCCCAAGCCATAAAGATATAAATTGGGAATACATTGTTTGCCAACTAGTTTGCATTACCACTAATAGTAGTAGGCCATAATACTACATGATAAGAATCACTCTAGTAGTAATACAGTGCTTGGCCTTATCCTATTGGCACCCTTCCACATATATAGTCTATACTAATAAAGAGTATTACATATCAGTTTTGGCAACTATCTTTGTCCTCTGCAATTTTGCCTGTGTTTCTTTTACTATTATTTGAGGTTAATATAAACATTACTTAGGTTTTATCATATTATAACTTTAATTTCTGAGGAAGCAGACCTTAGCCTCAGCTACTCTATAATAATTTAAGCCAGTGAGTCCAAGTGCAGGTCAATTTCTGGGATTTGATAAATTTTCAGATATTTTTGATAGATTGGGTATTTGAAAGTGTCAGATGTTCAAGTTATGTGGTCCCCATGTTAGGCACGGTAATAAGGTCAATTTAATTTAATATTTGTAAATGTCCATTTCCTGATTATGGGATAAACATGGCAAAGCAGATCAATGAACGTTGGTTTGCATAATTAATTCATTATTGAACTAATTTAATAAAATTACAATTATTAATAGTTTGTACAATGGAAAGTGACAGGGTCTTTCACAGCAAGGAAGTTGAAAAGTGGTTGAAAGGATAGCAAATAGGAAACTTGCCAAGCAACTACGTCTGCAAATTTGTATATTATAGCTGGTCAGCGCTTCATTAGACAAAAAAAAAATTAGTTGGTCATGTATTTGGTGAACCCTTATAATATATATTATATACAAAACTATGTGACTTGGTTCCTTCACAACTGATTAAAAAATGAGATAAGTTTTATAAGTCGTTTTGTTTAAGCTCATGCTGATGGGACTTGGTAACATGTGAATTATCTATCTCAACTATCTAAAAATTCTTTCCCACAAAATAGATGGCCTTTTTATTTCCTGGTCTGAACTCCAAATTTAACCAGCTTCCTTCAATGGCTTTCAGATACTTAGAACAGCATGCTATTTTCTGCAAAACTGGTAACAGTCAATTGTAATTTATGATACAGGGAAGGAAGAAAATGTACTATATAAACTAGGCTCTATTGCTTGCATATTTCATCCTCTACAATATGGGATTCTTAATACTTTCTGAGAGGGGTCTCAAGGTGCTCATTTCAAATGCATTTTAGCCGGTATAAATCCAACAGTAAGGTAGTAATTTATTTCAATTACAATTTCTCTTAGCCAAACTGTCTAAAAATGTGAAGGACAGTTTCTCTTAGTTTGAAGGCTTTTGTATTTTTTGGGTTACAGTTTGGAAAGGCATGAACATTTGTATTACTTGCATACACTGTAGCATAACAAAAATCTATGGTTAGTTTTAAAATTATAATGTCATTAATCCTATCACTATCAGTAGTGTTAGAAAGCTTGACCCCTTCCAAAATTGTTGATAATACAGGATATCTTTCTCGAACAAAGCAACAAATGGGTGGCACTAAAACTTCTTGAGATTATCATAATCTTAGGATTCATACACTTCATTTTTTTTTAAATTCGAAAAGGGCGTTAAAAAAGTAGTGGAGATGCGGGGTATCGAACCCCGTACCTCTCGCATGCAAAGCGAGCGCTCTACCATGTGAGCTACATCCCCAGTTCTATTGATGCACTGCATTTTTAAATTTTGTATACTAAATTTGTCAACCACATGTATGGTATGGAATTTGAGCAGTCTTTAACGTTTTCTAGATTGCACTCTCAATGATATTATTATTCAAAGACGGTATGGATGTGAATCCTAACCTCTGCTATTTTATCTAAATGTTGTAAGTAGTTAGATTGTAGTAAGTTAAATTTGTTATAATTTTGTAAGAGTGATACGGTATATATACAACTTTTTTTGGTTGGTAGGGGAAGGGTCTAGTTAACGTTTATGTTTCAATAAATGTTCATTCTTTGCTCACCTTATTTTCAAATAACTTTTGTATTTTAACTATTAAAAAACTTTAAAAACTTTAATAATATTTTGCAAAAGCATTAATACATGTTCACACGTGAATGTGTAGTTGACCTATGTATGTAATCGACTACACAGAGAATTGTATTTACAATATAAGACAAGTTGCTCTTAAATATCCACTTTTATAATTTTTAATAATCTTTTATGTTTACAATTACCCCTACTTGCAAAGGGTACAAAACTCATTATATATTATATTCACACATCTATTTATTGGTGCTTGATTTGTCATTATGAGAAGCTCCTATCAACTTTATGGGTTCTCAAATGCACAATTTCCCACACTTCCTCTCGCATGTACATATATTAACTCTATTCACTATAGGTACATTTACAAACAGTAAATGGTGTAAAGCTTCCCTAATAAACATCAAACCAAATATAATACATAATTCAGTCATTTCAATATACAAATCATACATAAATGGCAACTACAAATTCAAATAATCAAATCATCCCCAAATAAATTCAAATTTGAAACACAACAATCAAAATCAATGCATTCAGTTATTAGATTTGAATGATTTAATAAGAGGGAAAGCAGTCAATGTCAATCTCACTTATTATTGTTTGCTAATATCCTCTGCATACTACAGAGCATCGACATACCTCCTCTGCACATTCCTCAAATATCTTCGCATCTTCAGGTTGGTACACCCTTACTTGAAAGTTCCACTCATGAAGTGTATGTTTAAAAGTTAATATTCATGAAGTGTCTATTTAAAAGTATTATAAAATGAGGGTCTCTTTTTGTTTACCGATTAATCCTTAAAAATCCCCTTTACAAATTCAAGAAATGATGTCTTTGTTTATGCCTTTTTGAGTAATTCATAGAAGCCACCTAAGTCATATTCATGAAACTGTGTATATATTTGTCACACTTCACTTACAACTGAAATGAACACATCAGCTTACATTTTCATTATGTGTGTGTGTGTGGTTTATTTTTTAATTTGTATGTGCCTACATTTTCATGGTGGTTTTCCAATTCTATCATTTTTTTGAAATTCAAGGTTATCGTTTTTTACATGCTTCATTTAAAAACCACTATTTATGTTGATGACGCTATATATTTGTGTACTTTCAAGTGCCAACTAAACACCATAAGCTTTTTTTTTTGTATACATTATATATGTGTGTATATATATGTATATTAATATATATGCATGTGTGTAATATATATAAATACATAGATAGACATAAATATATATACATACATATACATATATACACATATATACATATATTATTAGATAATTTTTTACTTTAAATACTTAATCTAAACTTAGAAGTTACTTTTTTATATTAGATTGAGCTAAATATAGGTCAAGTTGTCTCATTGCATGAGATTGAGACACTTGTCACAATCTAAGCAAATCCTCATCTAGAGTTTATTTTTTATGCTTTTATAAACATTCACCTTCATTGTAATAAGTCATTTAGGTTATTGCATCAATACATTTTTCAGGTTGTTGAGTACATCATTTTTCTTAGATCTCTCTTTTGTGATAGAATAATTGCTTGCAAGTGATTTCTGAGAGCTATAGGGTTTAATCATCAACTCTTAGCATGATATCAGAGCACTAAATTTGTAGCCTCCTATTTAAAATTTGAGGGATCTAGCCTTAAAAAAAATTGATGCATCTTGGAGTAAAACGAACCTCACCATTACATCTAGAGCAATCAAAAACCTAAAGATTGACTATCGTTTCACAAAAATCTAAAAAGTTGAAATATGGGCAAAAAAAAGTTGAGGGCACATTTTCAAGGCAAAAATCCATATAGTACGGATTCATACAACTGTATGATTCCTTACTTTTCATACTACTTATACGTAGGTGTGAGCTCATGGTAGGGAGAAAAATAAATTTTCTAGTCATAAGTAATAAATTTTTTGAGTAGGTTTAGATTTCATGGTGGCCTTTTATGAAAACAACAACGACTAGTTTTTTAAGGTACTAGAATATTCTGGAGGAGCATTCCTTCGGGCCCATGCCAACTCCCTGTTCCC
This sequence comes from Sequoia sempervirens, assembly GCA_007258455.2. Taxonomy (NCBI): domain Eukaryota; kingdom Viridiplantae; phylum Streptophyta; class Pinopsida; order Cupressales; family Cupressaceae; genus Sequoia; species Sequoia sempervirens. Next base: position 324,430,750 of record VDFB02353493.1, read on the forward strand.
GCTCGGCCTCTCCACCAATATCCGCATCACCCCTTTGCGACTTTTGTTGACCTCATCTTAGCCTATGGTCTCTTTGATGCCTGCGAGCTAACCCTCAACCACTCAATGTCAACACCTTGGGTCTCGACCCCTAACGTGGTCCTATTGGCATCCAGGGGATAGTGATCCGACCAAACCTATAGCTCCCATTCGTGCATGTGGTAGGGGGCTTATTTTCTTAGCCCCTTGTTTGCCCTAGGGGCCAAATTGGACAAGTTTCAATAAATTGGGTATAAACAAAGCGTATGATCTTTGATTTTTAAAATCTTTATATCATTGAAAAGGTGGTTTCAAGCTGATTCAATAGTGCATGTATTTTTTTCCACATTTTTCTCTTGATTTATTCTATAGGCCTTGAAGTAAGATATAGTTGTTTTCACTTAGGAGGGCATAACGTTTGATTCGGTTATCGGATTTTTGCGATTCGAGCAACATTGGAAAGCTAATTCAGTCCTCTTCATAGATCTCAGGCCTATTTTCTAGAATATTAACCAAGAATTTTTTTTATTTTAAGCAAATCTCAAATTTTCATTTTTTGGTTATTTTCTTAGAAAACATGCATACAGGTCAATTTTTTGGGTTCAAAGGGGATTTTTTTGCATTGAGGGGTTTTATATTGGTGTATCAGCTCATCACTGTAATTTTAATCATGGATCTAACATGTATTGCTTCGCTCATTCCATATAACTATTATAGTTGAAATCACAAATGGAATTACATCTGAAGAAATCAAGGTTATACAAAGTGACTGTGGGTACATTGTTGAAAGTATGAAGGATTTTTCATTGATTTAAACTGGTTGGTTTTGTCATTGATGTCAACTATGTGTAGAGAAAGTTGTTTATTGACTGTATATGTCAAGGATATTGAGAGAATTGTAATAAAGAAGGTTTGATGTTTATGTATGTATAGTTGAGATGTTGAAGAAGTGTTGTGAGTTCATGGAGTTATCCTTATGTTGCTATGTATGGAAGTGTGTTAGAGTAAAGTAATGTTTTGAAATTATGTCTCTAGTATTTGGTCTCCAGGTGCTTTTGAGAAAATTTGATAAATAGAGAAAACAATGTCTTGCAGGTATTCAATGTATGCTCTGGGATGTACTTCACATTTCTTCTGTGTTGATTCTATGCGTGTATGAATATGAGGTATTCTTTATCGTTGTTGGTAGTTTCTATATATAGAATTTTGGCTTCTGGATCATTGTACAGTGTGAGATATTTTGACCAATGTGTGAACTAGGCAATTCAGTATTTTGGTTGTGGTCTAGGAGAATTGTGTTTGCTCCACATTTTGCTACATCATTTTTTCAAGACTTGTGGTTTTGAGAATAAGTTTATGAGGTTGCTCTCTTGCTTGGTTCGAGAGGAAGTGAGATTTGGTGCCACTAATGTTGGGTTTCACAGTTATAGTGTATTACAATGAGTTTAAATGTACAAAATGATCATATCCTTCAAATGAAGTTTTCTTGTGAAGGTTCTAGATGGATTTACAAGTGTTCATTATATTCTCCAGATCGTGTTCAAGTGAAGTTTTTTTCCTGAAAAGATTGGACTGAGTTAAGGATGTGTGTAATTGATTGCTCTATGTGTTTGCATGGGTGTTGATTGACCTTGTGTTTAACACTACATGTGAGGCTTGTAGAAGTGTGTTGAAGTGTGTTGGGATCTATTTTTGTCCTAATTAAGGATTTATGTAGGTTGTCTTTCATTCCTATCCACCGCAAGAATGTTTGACCTATATCAAATTTGAATGTATAACGACTAGCACGGTCAACATTGGAGAAAGTTTTTGAAGTAGAGGTTGATATAAATATGTATGGTATTGATGCAAGAGGGTGTACGAAAGAGTAAGAAGAGAGATAGATGTGAGATAAGTGTGTGTGATGTGAGTTTGAACAGATCAACGCAAAATTCAAAGTGTCAAGTTCTCGAAGGCAGTGAGCTGGAGGTGTACTCTATCTTCCAAGCATGTCTGCAAGAGTGTGAGAAAATTGTGGTGGAATTCTTATTGCATTGAGATATTTTTCTCTTTGTAACAATTCTCTTCTATCTACTTTGTAATTTTGTGGCAGTGATCCCTCATTAGATAGTGTGTCCTATTTTGGTAGTGAGCCTCTCTGGAAGTGAGCCTTTGTATTCATTTTTGGATTTCTTTATATTGTGAGCTAATCCTCACCGTGGTTTTTCCCTCATTGGGTTTTTCCACGTAAATCTAGTATTCTTATGTGCATGGTTTTACTACTTTCAATTTTTGTTTCTGAATTTATTGATTAAACACATTAGTAGAGTAAAGGTCTTATAAATTCTTATAGATTTAACTTCTATTGAGAGTTTTAAAGGTTAAAGTTGTTACAACTGATTCACCACCCCCTTCTCAATTGTCTTGTTCAACATACATAACTTCAACCTCAAGATGTTGTTAAGAAGAGAAAGTGGTTTAATAGTGGTGATTAGATTTTTCAAAAATGTTGCATGTCTATGTCTCTTGATCTTCTCTTTCATATTGAACCTTGTACCACACCCAATCAGATCTGGACTCAATCAAAGTGCTTGTTTGGGAAGTAGGATACTATGAGAGGATTTCAATTGGAGAATGAGCTTATTGGCTTGACTCCTTGAGATTTTGATAGCATTAAGGACTTCTCCACCAAATTCAAGTCTCTTAAATTACAATTGACACAATATGGTATTTAGAAGGACACTTAGTTGATTCTTTCCATCCTTGCTAAGCTTGGTCTTGATTATTCAATTTTTGTTTATACCTTTTAGTGCCATGAGAGATGCACTTGGTTCTAGATTTACTATGCTTTCATTTGATGATTTTTCTACATCACGCACTTGGGAGAAAGCAAAGTTGGTTCAGATGGGATCATTGAAGTCTTCCACATCACATATTCTTATTGCATCATCAGGCACTAGAGATTTGAAGGCTTCAAATAGTAAAGGCAAGAAATAGAAACAAAATGATTCCAAGTCAAATAAGCAAGCCAAGGAATCACATTCACAGGAAACTTCAAATTCTTCTTCCTCTTCTAAGAGGGACTCATCTAAGAAGGATCGACCAAAATGTGCATATTGCAAAAAGGTAGGACATGATGAGCATCAGTGTTATGCAAAGAATATTAATGAACTGAAACATCTTCTATAGAAGAACAATATTTAGCTACCTTCATCCTCTACTTCCACTTCAGAACCTTCACAATCAAGGTCAACCACCATGGTACATGGAGTAGACAAGATGAAAGACCATGCTCTCTTTGTATCCACCAATCTTCAATCTAGTAGATGGATTCTTGATTTAGGATCCTCACATCACATGGCTTCATCTACAAGTATATTATCTTCATTTTAGGCTTGCACAATATCACATATTTTGATGTGGAATAATACTTATATGAGTGTTATTGGGAAAGGATCCATAGATGTTGACGATGGCACATTTCATGATGCACTGTGTGTCCCTTCATTATCTTCCAGCCTCCTTTCCATCTATCAGATTGCACATAGTGGGGAAGGTAAGACCATAGATTTCACACCTTATTCATTTCTTATTAGATACTTGCATAGTAGAGAGATTCTTGTAGTTGGGACAATAGATCATGCATCTCGATTATATGCCTTCTCTCATCTTGCTCTAGATTAACAAGCACTGCCACTGAATGGTCCTCACTCTCATGCATCTAGAGTGGATCAAATATCTGAGGATAAGTTTGGTCACTTGAACCTATGTTTACTTCTATTGTCCACTTTGGTTCATGAGACTTGTGCTAACCTTCCTCCTCCTACACCTAAATCTTCAGAGATTATTTCTTTTCAACAAGATGTTTATAGTCTTTCAGTTTCAACTTTGTGGGATGACTAATCACCAAACATTGTAGAGTTATTTGTGGAGTCTTACATTGCATTTATTGGAGACAAAATTGAGTATATTCACTTCCTCTTTTATGATTGCTATGTTCCACCAGTCATCACATCAACATTTCCTTTGGAGGTTGTTCTACAAGTATCTTCATAGTTGTTTGGATTTGGTTCATTTGATTCAGACATGTGGACCCTTGAGCATTTTTCCATAGATCCATCATGAAACTGTTTCTCCTGAGATAGTTTCTTCTTCATACACCATTGGATGTGATTCTTCCTAAGGGTAAGAATAGTGTTTTCCATTTTTGGATAATCTTCAATAATCTTCTTTGTGCATTCACTTTTAGCAAAGGAGCTTATTCCTTTTGGGGGGATTCAATGTCTCATCCTTTCTATCCTATTGGGGGAATCTTGATTGTATTAATGTGACCAAAGCAACACTTGGGGGATATTTTGAGTCCTAATTTTCTTTCACATGTATAATTACATTTATTTTCTCTCTTTTGGGGAGGATTTTTTCCCATGAGGTTTTCTCCTTTTTTCTCTAGTTATGAGAGATTTCAGCTTTTTGTTCATGGGTACCTCATCAAGACTTATACCTAGGACCCATTTTGCATTCTTCTTATATTCCTTTACCAGTTGTTTAGTTTCTCCCTAAGTTGATCTTAAGGGGGGGGTGTTGGAGTAAATAGATTGTTACCTGATAATTAATCATTAATTAATTATTAGATACTCGTTTACTTTAATTGCTTAAGCTAAACTTATGAGTTGCTTTTTTATATTAGATTGAGCTCAATATAGGTCAATTTGTCTCATTGCATGGGATTAAGACACTTGTCATAATATAATCAAATACTCATATAGGGTTTTTTTTTAATGCTTTTATAAGCATTCACCTTCATTGTAATCATTCATTCAAGTTATTATATCAATATAATTTCTCAGGTTGTTCAGCACATCATCTTGGTTAGATCTCTCTTTTGTGATAGAATAATTGCTTGTAGGTGATTTTTCATTTGTCTCCTACACTTTGCTACATTAATCCCTGGTGCGGTTTCACCCACAAATAGAGCTCTTCTTTTCTTTGATGGTCATGGTAGCCATGTGGCCTTTGATGATCTAGGTGGATACTTGTCAAAAATTGAAGTATTTCATATGCTCCAAAATTTAGTGCCATGTTCAAGAGCTTGAAAAATTGAATCCAACGCAACTTGAACGGGGTCAAATAGAGCTCATATGCAAAAGATATGGCCAGTCAAAGTTGAGGGTTGACCATGCTGATTTGGCAATAAAATGATGACATCAGCATGCTGATATGGCAAGAGTATGTGACGTGGCAAGTGTAGGTGACATGACAAAAATGTGGATCAATCATGTTTTGACATGTGACTAATAGGAAGGTGTCACGTGGCATGCCTACATGTTTGATGGTTCAAAAGTTATTGAGGAAGTTTGAACTAGTGACCTCCCCCTCACTAAATCCACACAACACCACTACAACGTGCATTATTTTTGAGATATGAAGTGGTGGTGGTTTTATCTATTAACCTCATAAAAGTCATTTGGAGGGATTCCAAGCAGACTTTGTGGGATTTAAAGGCAATGGATTTGTTTTAAACAACAATTAAAGGTCAGATCTCCTATAAGTAATATATATCAACTCCCTATAATTAAAACGTTAATCCCTTAAATTAATCAAGCCCGAATTCATGGAAAAATAAAAGGGGCTTAAAATAATCTTTGAAAATTATTAAAATGATTATTTTGTAAGGCTCAAATTATAAGAGCCATTAATTAAAAGGGGTGTGAATTATTCTAAACGGATTTTAGAGTATTTTAGGAGTTAAATGTTATTTTAAGGGGGATTGTGAAAGATTTATTATTGTAAATGGGAGATTTTAAAATCATATGGTTATGAACCATATTAGGAAAATTTGGTATATAAAAAGGGGAATAGCCTAAGGTTTGGTAAGTGATTTTTGATTGAGAAAATTATGATGTAACCAAGTGGTGATTATGGAGAGAATTTTCTTGGAGAGTTTTTGATAGTGAATTGTTCATCTCTGTGCATTGGGAGCCTGAATTCAAGCTTGTTGTACTTGAGAGAGAAGTACTTTTTTTTTGTAATTCATTATCGTCCAAGGAGACGTGAGGAGACTGTAATAGTTGAAGCCTTGTAAACCATTTTCTAGAGCATAATCAAGGATTGATCACTCTTTGGAGAGGGACCCGAAGACGTAGCCATTTGGTGAACTCTGTTATCAACTTGTGTTTTGTCTTCTCTCTTCTATCTCTCTCTAATCATGTTCATCACTTTATTATTGTTTTTTTCATTTAAGCATTTTAATTATGTTTTAAAGCCCTTCAATTTAATCGTTGTAATAAGTTATTCACATGCAACAGTCCTAGATCCTAACATCAGATCAAGTGGTATCAAATATTTATTGTGACTGGTGTTTGCAGAGGTGAATGATAACGCGATCTAGGAGCCAACGAGGTGAAGGCACACTTGCAGAATACAATCCTGAGATTGGTAAACAAAGAACTTTTCCAAGGATGGAAGGATCAAAAGCTGGAAAAAGTATTGAGCTTGATGAGAAGAGTTTTTAATGAGTCTTTCTTGAAATGAAGGAAATGGTAGAAGTACTTTTTCAAGAGAGGCAAGAATGAAAGCGTCTTGAGAAAGAAGGCTCGTCAAAGCAGGAAGATCAGAAGGATAGAGGGAAAAGACCAGGAGATGATTGAGAGCCTCCAAAAATGCCTTCAACTCCTTCTCCATCTTCTCCTTCTTCTCCTACAAGTTCTACTTCTTTTGTTAATCCTTTCAAGGGTGCACATAAGCCTAAAATTAAATTGGATGTAAAATTTGAACTACCTAAGTATTGTGGGGAATTAAATGTTGATAAATTAGATGACTGGGTTCAACAATTAGAAGTGTACTATAGAGTTCAAGGTCTCTTAGATGATGCTTCTAGGATCCAGTTAGCTACTCTTCGGTTGGGAGAAACAACTCTCACCTTGTGGGAGAGTAGAGCTCGGGTAGAAATTTCACAACATGGTAGAGTCAATTTAACTTGGGAAAAATTTGTTAATGCTCTTAAAAATCAATTTTATCCCCTAGGCCATATGCAACAGTTAATGATGAACTGGCAAACTTTTAGGCAAGGGAAAGGTCAAATTATCCAAGAGCACACAAATGAATTCAGGAAGAGGGCTATTGCATTAAATGTATCATTGTACAACCAGGACACTTTTCTTAAGTACATAGGTGGTTTGCACTCTTATCTAAAACATTCTATTTTGGTTTTGAATCCTAGTAATCTGGATGAAGTTTGTGTACAAGCTACACACTTAGAGTCAAGAGGTAAGGGTACTTTCATTGATAAGTCTGACAAGAAGCCATCTAAGCCTGAAGGTAAATCTGAAGATAAAGGAAAGGGGAAGAATACATCTACCATTAAGAGGAAGGATGATAAACTCTCATGCTCTCATTTTGATAGGAAAGGTCATAATGAAGATCATTGTTGGCAATTGCATCCAGAATTGAGGCCTAAATGGGTTTGGAAATAAAAAGGTAAGAACAAGGCCGCAAATGTTGTCATGGATCTTGGTTCAGAGTCTAAAGATAAAACTAAGATAACAACAATGGAATTGAATGGTAAGGCTTCTATTTCCAATGTTTCGGTTGCTTCTACTTCTCAAGTCTATGACGTCCTTAAAGATAAGAAAAGAAATGAGCTATTTCATATAAGGGTTTTTGCTAAACACACTAAAATTGATACACTCATAGACAGTGGATCTCAAATTAACCTATTATCAGAAGATGTTGTAAGGAATTTGGGATTGAAAACTTCACTACATCAAAGACCTTATCCTCTAGGTTGGGTTTGTGAAAACAATGAATTGCAAGTAACAAGGAAATGCACTTTAAGATTCACGATCACAAGTATGTTGATGAGGTGCAGTTTGATGTGGTTCCACTAGGTGTCTGTGGGATAGTGTTGGGTAGCCCATATTTGTATGATTGAAAAGATATTTTCTACAGGGAATTTAATCATGATCATTTGTTTAAAGATGGCATCAGGTATATTGTACATTCTCACAGGATCAAGATTGGTAGATCTTTTGCAAACACTGGGTAGTTGAAAAGGGTGATTAATGCAAGTAAAGATTTGTCTCTTATGTCTGTCAAGTCAGGTGGTTCTAGACATGAACTTGAAGAAATCAAGGCTAACCATGATCAATTGTCACAGGATACACCAACAATACGACATGAGGAAACAGTAAATGAAAGCATTGATGGTCCAAGTCCTCAACTTAAGGTTGGGAATTTGGAGGTTCCCTTGGGTAAAAATGTTCCTGTTGTGAAAGATAGACATATTGTTGTTTCATTCTCTTTTGTATTTGCATTGTTATTCAGCTTGATATTAGTTAGTGGTTATTGGTTAATAGCTGCAACAGTTGATGTAGATGCTTATGGAAGTGATAAAATGATGTATGTGTTCAACAATATTATTATGGTCCTGATTGTAGTGATGAGCCTGATGTGTAGATGGACAGGTGATACAAGACAAGTGGGGAGGCCATGTCCTCACTTAAATTTTGAATAAATGTAACTTTTGGAGGTCCAAAAGCTTTCCAGTGGGGAGGACTAATCCAGGTGGATACTTGTTGTCAAAAATTGAAGTATTTCATATGCTCCAAAATTTTGTGCCATGTCGAAGAGCTCAAAAAACTAAATCCAACGCAACTTGAACATGGCCAAACAAAGCTCGTATGCAAAAGATATGGCAAGTCAAAGTTGAGGGTTGACGATACTGATCTGGCAGTACAATGATGATGTCAGCATGTTGATGTGGCAAGAGCAGGTGACGTGGCAAGTGTAGGTGACATGAAAAAAATGTGGATCAATCATGTTTTGACATGTGGCTAATAGGAAGGTGCCACGTGGCCCAATGGCACACCTACATGTTTGATGGTTCGAAAGTTATTAAGGAGGTTTGAACTAGTGACCTCCCCCTCACTAAATCCACACAACACCACTACAACATGCATTATTTTTGAGATATAAAGTGGTGGTGGTTTTATTTATTAACCTCATAAAAGTCATTTGGTGGGATTCCAAGCGGATTTTGTGGGATTTAAAGGCAACAAATTTGTTTTAAACAACAATTAAAGGTCAGATCTCCTATAAGTAATATATATCAACTCCCTATAATTAAAATGTTAATCCATTAAATTAATCAAGCCCAAATTCATGGAAAAATAAAAGCCCGACTTAAAATAATCTTTGAAGATTATTAAAAGGATTATTTTGTAAGGCTCAAATTATAAGAGCCATAAATTAAAAGGGGTGTGAATTATTCTAAATGGATTTTAGAGGATTTTAGGAGTTAAATGTTATTTTAAGGGGGATTGTGAAAGATTTATTATTGTAAATGGGAGATTGTAAAATCATATGGTTATGAACCATAGTAGGAAAATTTGGTGTATAAAAAGGGGAATAGCCTAAGGTTTGGAAGTGATTTTTGATTGAGAAAATTATACTGTAACCAAGTGGTGATTATGGAGAGAATTTTCTTTGAGAGTTTTTGATAGGAATTTTCCGTCTCTATCCATTGGGAGCTTGAATTCAAGCTTATTGTACTTGAGAGAGAAGGACTTTTTTTTTGTAATTCATTATCATCCAAGGAGACGTGAGGAGACTTTGTAACAGTTGAATCCTTGTAAACCATTTTCTGGAGCATGATCAAGGATCAGTCACTCTTTGGAAAGGGACCCAAAGACGTAGCCGTTTGGCGAACTCTGTTATCAACTTGTGTTTTTTCTTCTCTTTTATCTCTCTTTAATTTGGTCATCACTTTATTATTGCTTTATTCATTTAAGCATTTTAATTACATTTTAAAGCCCTTCAATTTAATCATTGTAATAAGTTATTATTCACATGCAACAATCCTAGATCCTAGCATCAGATCATTTGAGATAATAGAAGAAGCAAGGTGTTTAGGCATAACTTGCTCACATTCCCTGCACATACCAACCACCAGTTGTAGCCCTTGGATGTTAGTTTCTTCTCTCCCTTCAAAATTTACTTTAAACAAAAAAGGACAATATGGATGTCTAACCATCCCCAAATTGAAATTAGAAGGGAAGAGTTGGTAACTCTTGCTAATAAGGCATTCACATAGGTATTGAATCCATGCAATATTATAAGTGGATTTTGGAGAACAAGGGATAAACACTCACTTCCCCCCTGAGAAAGGTAAATTTCCTCTCACTTCCCACTAGCGATAAGGGATAAACACTCTAAATTGGGACCCCATTTCAAGCCAAAAGAATAAAATTATAGAATCATGAAAAAATAATAGAAGCTTTGAAGTAGGAAAAAAGAACACAAGCAGGAAATAAGAACTGGAACATAAGTAGGCGAAAAGAGGGTCGACCATGAAATATATAGCTAAAAATTAAAGAACAAAGACATCAAAATTTTGCAGTAACACATGCAAATTCAATGGCTTTTTGTACCTTAAGCACTATCAATATCCACTAACAAGTGACAATAAATTTTGCTCACTGTTAACAAATATTTAATCAGCTCCCTTCGAGTTTATTTTTCCATGCACTGGCCCGTGCATCGCAAGGTCTGGTCGCCCTTTTATCTAAGTTTTGCTCTATCGCTCCACGTGTCTATTCCTGGAAACTCTGAGTCCTGGCTTTCCTTTCGCATCCCAGGAAACTCCGTTGTGGTTCCACATGTTGCGGCTGCGAGATACTTTTAATCATGTTTCCTTGCTGCCTCATCGAGCTGTGAAATGCTGCCACGAAGCCCTCGTTCCTAAAAGGTTTTGGCGGGCCCCACGGTTGCTAACTACAGTGTACACTGGCTACGTGTTTACCATTCGCAAATCTTTTAGCGCGGAAATGAAGTAGCAACCGTAGGCAGTGAGATGCTGCCACGCGTCTCTTTTGCGCCTGGTTGGTAATTGTTCCCTTTATTATTGATGAAAATTATGCCCATTTGACATGTGTAGCATTAACGCAAGTCCTCAGGGGCAAGGGGAGAGAGCTTCATACGGGCAGCGAAGGGTCGCCATGTGCCTAGACGAAAGATCTCATATGCGGGCGATGGACCAGATGAACCAAATAATACTATTGGTCGTTGCGTGTCATAATCATTCACACCAGAAGTGACAATTGTCTAATCGTGCCTAGCTGGGACCACCGCTATCATTACAGAAGATGCCCTTGTGCCTGGAATGACTGGATGCTTTGTTCTAGATCGATCATGTTGTAATAGCCTTGGGAATATTCTAATTCAAGCATCATTGTCAGGGATCGCGATATCTTTTCTGTTACTACTCTCTGAAGCAGTGGGAGGTTTTCCTGCTATATATACTTTTCTCTGTGATGAGAAAAGGGTCTGAAATTTGGAAGGAAAACATTGGTTTTAGTAAAAGATGCCATGCCTTTATTACTATTTTATTTGATTGCAAAAACTCTCAGAATTTTCCAATTGTTAGGCCTTTTTCTATTTTTCATGTTATTTGATCAAACTGTGAACTGTGTTTTTTATTGTCTTGACACTTCATTTGAGAACTTCTATATATGTTGAATCCAAGTTTGCTTACCTAGATCATGTCTAAGGACTCTTCTTGGCAGTAGGAATGTATGCAATGTTATTTTATGTCAATGAATGAATTGTCTATGCTATAGCCTTAAGTCTCTAATGTTCGGGAACACTACAACACCATTGAAACCCTTAAATCTATGATTTATCGTACCCATCATTAAATCTTGGCGCATCGCCTTAGGTTAGACTTTATTTTATTATATCTGCTTCATTTTCCCTTTCCAAACCCCATTATAGAAGAAGTCGGCTTCTCTAAAAATCTGGAGGTTACTCAATTTAGCTCAAAAGGTCCCCCTTAAACTGAGTTTCACATAAGGCTCTGTTACCTCGTCAAATTTTGGCGTCAAAAATTTGTTCTTTTTCTGGCACGCCCGGTGGGACCGAGCTTAAATGAAATTGCATTTTAGAAGGGTGTATGAGCCATCAGCCTGTAACTAGATCTCAAACCACAGGCAACCCCAGTTTACTAGTACCTCCCCTAGGGATAGTCTAGGTCGCAAATCAGCTGGTAACCGTTCCATTTCCACCGCCATTTCCTCTCACCATGTTGTCGACCGCCAATAGAAATTACGTGGCATGGGATGCCAAAAGTCCCCTAGTAGCCCCGGTAGTGCCCGCTGTCTGGGGCGCTATCCCGGTTTCAGCCATGAAATCTATACCAAAGTTTACTAGAGACAGCTCAAGAACGCCAACAAAACATTTGCAGGATGTGGCAGACGTATGTCTGGTACACGAGATTACAACACAGAATGTAGCCCTAAGGCTTCTCACTGCATCTCTTAAAGGCAAGGCACTGGATTGGTACCGAACACTGACACCTAATTCAATTCGCACTTGGGATGAGCTCGGAGATCCGTTCTATGAGAGGTTCTTGAATGACGAAGATCGTTCTTCATTGTATTATCAACTATCTATCATAAAAGGAGCCCCCCAGGAGGCTCTGATGGACTTTAATGCCCGATTTCACGCAAATTGGTAGAGGATTCACGTTACCATACGCCCGACTCCTGAGTTGGCATTTATATTTTATCTAAAGTCCATCAATTCTGACATTTTTGTGATGAGAAATTCTTTGGGAGGAGCTACTCTACCAGATGCTTATGGTATCGCTATCAAAGCCGAGAATCATTTAATAGATTGCAGAAAATTGTATCCTCAACTTATTATGTTGATATTTCCTAAAATATCGATCTCTGTGCAAGAGGTCGCGTCAACTAGCGTGC